>JAXGGA010005260.1:0-79783 GCA_038373865.1 Uloborus plumipes | reverse complement strand
CGGAATGTTCGGTACGGAAACAGTGGTGGTTCAAAGGTTCTTTGGTGTTGACAACCGCATTGCGGTCATTCCGCTGGTGCGCTGCTTTTTCCGTTTAGCTATAGAGTTGTTGAGTTGAGCACTCGTTTGCAGTCTGTTGTATGAGAGATTTCTTTCTGGTTCTGCCTACTACCTCGGATCTGCTGCCTAAGCGAGATTGATGATTTCCTAATAAGGTTGGAAACTGCAGGTACCACCTGGTACTTGAACTGGGCCGAGGTGGTGTAATTTCATGTGCGTTAGGTAGTTTGTTGTTGTGCTGTTGTTTTCTAATTGACGAAACGGCCTCTGTCACGGTAACGGTATTGCGAGGCACTATGGTTTTAGTCTGATAACCTTAAAGAATTTATGACACCTCACGGGAGTCACGTTTTGGACAAACTTTGTGACATGCGTTCATGTGATTGTCTTTGCAGCATCTGTAAGCAACTAAAAATGTGGGACCGGTATACACTATTGCTTACTTCGTAAAGGTAAGTCAATGATACGTCACGTAATGACGTGACCACAGATCGAGATTTCCGAAAGCTGCTGCAATTTGCGCAAATGATCAGGTACTACAACGTTTCGTAACTGTCAAAGAGCGACGTCCATGTGAAGAGTTCCCTAATTTTTATTTTGATAAAGCGACCTTTATGCTCCTGGATAAATTTTCAGAAAATGCCTCTGACCAATTTTCCGCATGAACTGCATCTGCATGTTGTGACAATTATTGGGATGCCCTTGTCGTATGGGCAGGTGCACAATAGTTATAGGTGATTGAGGTGGCATTCCATAAACGCATTCAACGTGTAAAACTCAAGCAGATAAAATTGGTGGTTCTGAGAGCTATTACAAGGCTTTTATGCTATTACTTCTTTCAAAAATTACTTGGTAAAAATGGATGCTAGCGTCACGATAATTGGTTGAAATGCTGTTGCAGCTCAAGCCCGAAGAGCCCCAAAATTATTTTCAAAATCGTTTTTTTTTCGTGCTTCTGGACCTTCTTCAAATCCTGACATCATCTTTTGTCCTGATCTGAGAAACCTCTTACAAAGGGCGTGACCCATTGACGTTTCTTTCATGAATTGGACTTCTATATGGATATAAATCGCGGGCGGTCCCTAAACTTTGCATGTATTGTAGCGGATTTTTTTGTCTTGTTGAATATCGGACGACTGTCCGTGATTGCCTTCAGATCCTATTAATTACCTGTCTATGCCATGACCTTCAGGAGATTTTTTTCTATGACATGCAATGTTCATGAGAGCATAGTTAAAGGTGGGTAAACCTGTTTATGTGTTTTTGACCAAGGATATTTCTTTTTGTAGGCTCAATTTGAAAAACAACTAAACAAGTTTACGAGTTTATACTCTCAATACAAAAAGGAAACGCAAAGTTGGGGCCGCTAAACAAGTCAAAAATACTTTCGTCCATGCATTGAGCAAATCCTGATTTTTTGAAAAGAAAGACAATTTTATTTATCATTGACTGTATGTGCTGTGATCTGGTCTGACTCTTGAAGAGAGAAAAAAAAAAAAAAAACTAACAGCTTTATACACCCCAGATAGGTGTTCCTCTTATGATGAGGAGCTCAGATTCCGGTGAGGCTCCAATGAGAACTAAGCCCTGGTCCAAAGTAATGGCATTTTATCTCTTTTTGAGAATAAAAGAATTGCTTTCGTAAGAAAACTCAGCTTCCCATTTTTATCTCTTTGCAGATAAGTTGAAACGATAAAAAGTAATCACGATCTTGTCATACGAGTTACCGTAAAATGGGGTGAATCGAACACTTTTCAGCTTTAATTGTAAAAAAAGTAGTTAAAAGATATTTTTTTTTAATTTGATTTTTTGGTAAAAACTTCGGTCCTTGCTTTGCTTCGGATATTCCAAGCAAAGGACAAAACATTTCGAACAGTTATTATTTATATATATAGGAATTAGGTTGCTCAAATCACTCCGAACACCCCGCTGATAGGGGTCAATCGGAACACATGTTAAAATTTTTATTTTTTTCAATTTAACCTGTAAAAGGTCTCACAAGCATGAATGACATTGATGGGGAAGATTAAGAACAGATGGTTGTTGTCAAATAAAATTTTATTTTCTGCACCTGTAAACGTTTATGATTTGTCAAAATTTAAAATGATTTTGAACTTACGAAAAATTAAAGTTAATTTTAAGAAATGCTAATGAATTGAAATACAAAGCTGTAACATAAATTAAAGTCTCTCATATTGTCCACAAATATGTACTTTGTCCTTAAACTAGCAGTTGTGGCTTGGCTTAAGTTTTTTCATGACATCTTCTGGGATGAACGCTGCCTTTTCTGTAGTTTATTGAAATCTCTGGGTTTTGGGGATTGTCCTGTAAGATTTTCCCACTTATTCATCACTGTTTGTGTGCTGAACTTTTGCTTCATAAAGTCTGTATGACTTTCCCCATGTATTTTAGGTAAAAATAAGTCTCCTGGAGAAAAAATCTTCTTAAACTGCAACTTTTTGTCTTTCTAAGATCTAGTTGCTCACAAGAAGAGATAAACAGTAATAAATCCTTGCTCTTGTCTTGACTAAAGGAATTGGGGTTATATTCTTGATTTTTCAAAGTTTCCTTTAAATATGTGTGAATTGGAACAACAGAACCAAGTGTTCCGATACACCCCGCAATTTTTTTTCCTATGGCATTTTTCAGAATTCTTCAGTTTTATGACACAATGTTTAAAAAATGTAAATTCTAATGTGGTATTCTGTTGTTCATATACATGCATAATTGAAACATACTACTCTTAGGTTTAAAATATAAGAAGATTTGTACTTACATATGATGTTTTTCAGTCTATGAAAACGTGATTTTTTCTATCGTTCTACGTGCAGCTCTCCTTATAAGCCAGTAGCGTTGCCAGATTGACAAAAGTAATTTTTTCCTACTTCCTATGATCTTACCTTTCTAAAAAAAAAAAAATTAATGGCGAAAAATACCCAATAGTATATTTATGAAGAATTTCTTTGTACGGTCGGGAAGTTTTATTCCGATTGACCCCGCTGTTCCTATACACCCCATTATTTTTACGGTTATATTTAATCATGAACAGGAACTGGGGGCTCTTCCTCGGAAATATTTCGAAATTGGAGTCCTAAAATTACAATTTTATACTATCTTTGATCACGTCACGGGGGATTCATAATTTTGTTAGACCCCCGTTTAGATCCGTGCTTGCTGTGAAATATACTTACAGTTAATTAATGGTGGACTTTTCTGCTCAAGGGAGGAACTTATTTTACCTGAAAAATGGAGGATATTTAGACACAATTTGGTATTACTCAAGGCTATATTGAAGAGTACACGGTGGTATATAAGTTATGCCTTCTGGACTTCTTTTGAAAATATACCCTATACTTTTCAGCGAGTTTTAAATTTTAAATTTTATGCCAATCATAAAAAAACAAATAGTTACGTTAAATATTGCCCAGAAAGATCTCTTTAACATAAAATTATATTTTATGTTTAAATGACCCGTTATCTTTCCTCTAAAGTTCCTGCGTATATACTCTCTTATTTTAAAATCTGTGTACAGCACCTACTTTTACAACGACGGAGTTGGTAATACAGTCAAGAAAATATTGCATTTTGAGAAGCGTAGATAATTAAAAATACACCTGATCATATATATTTATAACAGTTTCTATAATGCTGAACACGAAACTAAAGAAATATGCAATAAACGAACGAATTTCACTTCCCTGTTCTTCCACCAAAAGTTACTTCAGAACATTATGTCTGATAAGAGAAAAAAGAAGAAAGTAACAGTTTTTCCTTAATTAAAATGGCGACAGACTCTTCAGAGAGCAGTAAGTAGAATACCAAGTGCTGCAGATTCGTGATAAATTTTTTCTATAAATCGTGATAGTCCTTATTTAATACAATACATGTTTGTTTCTATGTTCTGCTTCGGGCTATTTGCTGGACATGACAGCTATGAAGGTCTTAAATAACTGTTTTTAACTTTCTTCTCATATATTCATTTTCTTCAAAATCATATTTGTTCGTAAATAAACATTAAGCCACATACAGCACGAAGTAGCGAGCTTTATAGATGAGTTGATTACTACGCAGAAAATGGCAGTTTTTCATTAGCCGTTTAACATTTGATTTGTTTTATTTAAAACTTCCGGCATACTACTGGGTTACGCAGCTGTTGCCATCAATTAAATAGAAGTAAGTCGTGAAGTTTATGTATTAATAAGGAGTAAAAGAAAGTAAATTCCATAATAATGTTCTAACATCTCTTTACGCTTGTGGTGAGCTAAATTTTCTTTTCTTTTTTTACGTCAAAAGGAATGAGCAATAATTATTTTAAAGCAGATTTAAGTTCAAGTATGTATATATTGTGTGTCAATAAATCTAACAGAGTTTTGTTCCACTCACTGCTTATATATTTATACGGATCATTATGCAACAAAGGGGAAAATTCTTCCTCCTTTGATTTTACCATCTAAATGTTTATCCTTTTTGAATGAGAAAATCGGTATTGAAATCGAAAAATCTCTCCTAGTTAATGTTTTCTGTCTTGATTGTACGTAATTTAAGATGAATTCAAAGCACGAGAAATGTAACCTGTAGGGAATGTCCCCCAACTCCGATTTTTTTTGTCAAGGGAATGTTAACTGACGAACTAAGCCTGCAAATAATGTACTACGGTTGTCCAATAAAGAATGATCACAAATTAATAAAACATATTCATGTAAACTAGTCCTCCAAAGGTTGATTGGTTTATTCAAATTGGTTCCTATTATATAAAAGCCACCTGTCAGATTTTTTTCCCCTGTGTTTAAAAACAAACTAGAAGCCTTTTGTGGACACATCCTTCAAAATCGCCTCCGAAGCTTCCGCCATTGCCTCTGAAGGAGAAAAACTGCATCCCGGGGGTGTTTCTTCGACTTTGGAAACATGAAGAAGTCACTAGGGACTAAATCAGAGCTATATAGAATGCTGCGTAAAATATAGCTATTAAAATGTGGCTTTCTTGAAACATTTCTAATGTTGTTATGCTCAATATTAGGGAGCGAAGTATTTAAAGCCTAAGTAAAAATTGGTTTCCAGAAAAAAAAAAAGATGGAAACTTCGTATTATTTAAAATAAGCTCGTAATAATGCTAACTACAGCTCTTGATCGTAATTTTCTACACTTTCCGTGTTTCCCCAAGTTCTTTGCAAAAAGTATTTAAGTAGGTTCACATTTTGTATGTGTTCTGGCCGGGGGGGGGGGGGGATTAATCTTACAGTTCATTTGCGGAATAGCTAGACTAGATGTAAACAAAGAGTTGCGCCATTTGGCTTCGTCAATCACGTGTTTGACTTGAATAAGAATGAATTGGTGCCAAATAGACGGCGAATGCAAATCCTATTTGTTAACTTTTTTTCCGTTGCAGAGGAAATCCCTAAAAGTAGCATAGCGGCAAACCTTCTGGCACCTTGTTTGTTTCCTTTCAGTCTAGCTTTTCTGCGAATGGACTTTAGTATGAGGCTCGGCCCTCAGGGGAAAGAAGGTCACCACTGATCTAAAGAAAAATAAAGTGGTAGGAGATTTTTTTTTATTTTAAGTTTTGACAAAGAAAAACTTCATTTCGGTATTCCTAGTATTTTGTTCTCCGAAAATTAAAATTTTAGCCGCGAAAGTATCTACCTTAATTCACTTATTTTTAATTCCACAAATCGATCACTTCATGCGCAAACTTTACGTTTAATATAGCAAAATAATCAAAAATACAGACCTCATAAAAGTGAATAATTACTTAATTTCAGTGTTTATAAATCATTTGGCAGATTAGATCTGCAAAAGAAATTCAGCAATTCGTCTTTCGTGTAAGCTCCTTTTTATCCATAAGTAAATCGTGTTCACCGTTGGAGATAGAGTTTGGAATTTTTACTCACATTCGGTGATTTAATCGCTCGAGTTAGGAAATTATAGGGCATAAATAAAGGAAGGCTCTTACTACACGTGATCTCTATCGACAGAATGGTTTGGAAACAAAGAAGATGTTCCATAACCTCCAATTTTCCTTTCAGAGCAATATTTCTCAAGGTCAGCTGAGTTATTTCTTTGCAGGAAAATATGAATATCAGTGAAGATGGTTTTTTTTTTTTTTTTTTTGATAATGGTGAATTATAACACATTGTGACGCAGAGTTAAATTAAAATTTTAAGAAATAACAACATATTTTCTTTTTTTTGAAACAGATAACCTGCAGTAAAAACTAAGCAATAATCTATATAACTAATTAAATATTATTTGCATACAGAAACAATGACAAGTAGTAATTCAACTTCCCTTCCTCTTCTTTCGTATTTCTCCTCTTTTTCCCATTTTTTGGTATACTGTACATTCCCAATTACCCGCGGAATAGGGTGGCGCGGTAATCGCGGATAAAGCAAAAATAGCAAATAATCCAAACAATGGTTAAAAAACGATACTAGTGTACACAATAGCTAAAATATATCAATAGCACACACACATAGTTTAAATTATAGCTAAAAACGATAACATTGGATGTGAAAAATATATGTAAAAGCTAAAAACGAATAATAACGCACTCATAAGTAAAACATACTATACGTATCTCAAATTTTTACAAAAAGGTCTTTTACTTGCTTTACATGTATTTATTTTTTTTTTTTTTGTTTTAACCAGGAGGGGAAGAAGACCGAAATAGGGATATGTAAAAATATATATTGTTCTCGTAAATTTAAAATTGGTGCACCTTTCTACATGAAGTAAATCGTTGTGGTGAAAAAAGAAAATAATAATAAAATAAATAAAAATCAAAGAATAAATTTTTAAAAAAGTGTGAAAAGACCGGTGCATAATCGGGAGTTCACTGTATTTCGTGAAAGCTATTAAATTAAGTTCAAAACTATCCCAAATATGGACACTTGAATGTTAAATTGACATGTGTATTTTGGATACAGTTCGTCAATCACTGATCATGAAAGAACCAGACTTTTGAACGTTTACTTGGCTGAAATGCTTACATTAGTCACAAATCCGTTAGGATGATTGAGTCAGTGACTTGTAAATTAAATTCTTTTCGCAATTTGGTATTCATGTTTCTGTTATTGACAAGCATTACCTCCCCATCTCTCGTTTTTAATACCTTTTATTAGTTTCACATGTAGGTTTGTTTGTTTGTATGTATGTATGTATGTAACTCTGAGTTAAAGATAAAATTCATGTTCTTTGCAAACATAAAAGTTGCATATCTAATATTATTATTAATACTAAAGGCTAAACTATATTACATGTTGATGCATTATAAGTGTTTCATTTGTTTGTGTATGTCACTGAATAAAGGTTAAAATCCACCTTCTTTGCAAACATAAAAGTTACATATTTTGTTCTATTATTAATATTAAAGGCTAAACTATATTATATGTTGATGTATTATAAGTGCATTTAAACTTAACGGATGTTCAACGGTTTTGAAAACCAGAGGAAAATCAGTTAGCGTGTCATGAAATATAGTTTATAACCTAGTTCGATTAACTCTAAAATCGTATTTTTTAGTTTTTTTAAACTATAGTTTAATTATTTAAGCATTTCAAACGGAAAATAATAAATAATTTAAAAACAGTTTTTATGGTTTTTCTTTCGCTACAACCTAATGACTCCAACCGGATACTTGCCAAGCATACTAACTCCTTCGCGTCCGAATCAGTGTAAACATGTTGCAAAATATAACAGTTAAAAGAAATTTTCACCCGATCAATGATTGTAATTAGTACGTGTTCAGAAATTTGGCCTTCTGAGTTCAGTTCATTCTAGGTAACATTTATCGCTAGCCTAAATCAGCTATTTGTCAGAATAATCCGATATGAGCATTAAAATTGCTCCAATTATTGAATTGCTTCAACAATGCACCAATTTGTTCCTCTCTTTGTGGTTTGAACTTTTCTGATTAGCATTTTGTATGTAAATACTAGAGATTGTATCTTTCGTAAAGAAAATTCTATTTCTAGTAGATTTTACGGTTGTGAAAAAAATGCCAGTGTTGTCAGAAGTTTTGATGGATTACGGCAAATCAGATGTATTACAAGAATAAACGAAGCTTTTACCACCTCTGCTTTTGTTTGTGATTACACTCTAAAGGGTTTGTGCATGGAATAACAAAGCGTGGAATTGCAGATCTTATCGCGCTTGCAAGAAGGAGCATTAATCGTGAAGAAAGCACTTAATGCGTCCTTTTCTTTCACTAAGTGTCTACAGAAGATTAAAAGCTGGATATTCGTGTGGAGAAATATGAACACATGATAAATTTAATATTAGACGTCGCCAGCTCCATTACTTAAAAATCTTGTTTGATGATTTGTGAAATAATTGTTCATTCTTCAGCGTAAGTAATGTAATAAGGTAATGGGGTAATAAGGTAAAGTATGTTTAATCATCAGCAGCAATTTCCATACATCTTAACCCTTAACTTCTCAATTTTTTAAATTTCTATGAAAGCATTGTATCAGTTAGTTCTCACGTAATAATAAAGGTGAAAAATATTTAAAAAAAAAAAAAAAAAAGCAGTTTTAAACTGAATTTCAGTCATTTTTTTGTTTGCGGCAACGTATAAATAACATCAAATATCTTAAAAACGTTTTCCAATAGAGAATTAAAATTAATTTTAAATGAATGTAAAATGTTTAACTTTCTTACCTGGTAATTTATATCTTCAATAAACAAGAGGAAGCATAAAATATAATGTATTCTTTTTATAGTAAAGACACAGTTCTGAAGCATCAGATATTTTTATAATTATTGTGATTTCTGGGGAAAATGTGCTGTCAACTAGTGACAAAATTAGCATGTATTTCGTTGCAATAATCTTTTTTTAATCAAATAACTGATTTGTATGTAATTTTTTTAAAAAAATGAGTCTTTTAAATTAAAATAAATCATATGTTGCAGAAATGCAACAGTGGGAAGTTAAGGGTTAAGTGAATCAATTTACTTGATTTTACATTTGGTATTAAATACGTATTTAGTATGATATTAGATATGTATATTATATTATGTAAAGCTAATTTATAGTAGCACAAATTTCAGAAAATAGACCTTTAAAGATTCGGTTGCAATTCGTATTACCAAATAGTTAGGGCAAACTGAGGAAATTCTATGGTCGCCTGTAGTCGCTAGTAGCCAAGGTCGTGGAGTCGGTGGAAAAAAATACCGACTTCTGACTACGACTCCTTTACACACATGAAAAGTTCCATTTTTATTTCAAATCAGGCAAGCAGCTCTATGTGATATACACTGCTCGACATTGAAAATGCAACACCAAGAAGGAGTGGTCAGAAATTCATGCAAATTTTACCGTAGACGCACGTCACTGAGTTATGCAAATGATATGAAATGCGCAGCTCTCCGACGCACGTGAAGTAAGATATAAGAGAATGAAGTTGAAAAGTGGGCTATGTTCATGTTGGTTTTTCTGCCAGACTAATTATTTAGACTAGAAATTTGGTTTTTGTCTCGAAGGATACGTGTGATAGGAGGAAATGCCACGCCGTCCTCAACGAAGACACTTCCAGCATATAGACGACTTTACAAGGGGTATGGTGATCGGACTGAGAAGGGGAGGTTGGTCCATACGTCAAATTGCAGCTGATACCCACATGGATGCAAGCACTGTGCATCGGCTGTATCAGAGATGGTTGGAAAGAGGAAATGTAGCCACATTGAGGGGTGCAGGTGCAGCCAGAGTGACGTCAGACCGCTTGGATCGACGGATTCACCGACAAGCAGTGTCGGACCCGCAAGTCACTTGTACGTCGATTCTGCAGCACGTGCAAGGTACCCTGGATGTTCTTGTGTCGATTAGAACCATTTCCCGTCGACTGGTTGCACGTGGCTTGCAATCACGGCGCCCGCTAAGAAGACTGCCATTGACCTCACAGTACAGACTCCAACGTTTGGAATGGTGCCGGACCAGAGCGACGTGGATGGCAGAATGGCAAACCGTAGTGTTCTCAGATGAATCCCGCTTCTGTTTGTCCAGCGATAGTCATCGCATACGTGTGTGGCGTCGACGTGGAGAAAGATCGAATCCGGCAGTAACTGTGGAACGCCCCACAGCGCGACAACGTGGCATAATAGTTTGGGGCGCTATTGCATACAATTCCGTATCACCTCTAGTTCATATTCGGGGCACTATGACGGCCCAACGATATGTAGATAATGTACTGCGGCCGGTGGCAATCCCTACCTTCACCTTGTCACCAATCGAACATGTGTGGGACGTGATTGGACGCCGTTTGCAGAACCTGTCACTGCCTCGTTCAGAGGACGAACTGTGGCAAATGGTTGAAAGGGAATGGAGTGCCATCCCTCAGGACACCATCCGCAGGCTTATTGACTCCATGCCTAGACGTGTTTCTTCGTGCATCGCTGTCCGCGGTGGTCCTACTTCTTACTGAGCCGACGCCGTCCTCGCTCTAAATTTTGCTTATTTATTTTGAAATAAATATCACTTATTGTTCCATGCTGTTTCTGTCTTCTTACCAAATTTCATCAATTTCTGACCACTCCTTCTTGGTGTTGCATTTTCAATGTCGAGCAGTGTACATGATCTATGATATACAGCTCTATGATATACATGATCATCGCAGAATTTTTTTTCTTTTTTTATTGCAGAAATTACAGCTAATAGAGACGTATGAAATATTCTAAAAGAATTTTTCAAAAAAAAAATCGTTTTCCTTCTTGTTTTAAGGCTTTTGAATTTCAACAAAAAATTAACCATTTTCAAAAAAAACCAAACAAACCCTGTTTTGAAACGACTGCAATTTCATTTATTGTATTTACCGATTTGATCGTTTTTTTTTCTTTTTTTAGACGAATAACTGAAAATAAAAGTTTTACTTAGAACTTTTCTCGAAATTTGAGACAAAATTTCTTAAAGTTAAGCTAAAAGGAGGGGGGGGAGGGGTGAGGTTCCTACCGAAACTTTTTCAGAGCTAAAGTCAAATTACTCTCCAATTTTCTAGAAGAGCACCCTTCTCCTGGGCTTAACGCATCGTAAGAATATCGCTGAAAAATTTAAAAAAAAAAAAAAAAAAAGAAGAAGAAAATGTTGGAAGGAAAAAATTGAAAGTAGAAATTTAAGATGAAGAAATTTGTGTCTGTTAATCCGTCCGTCCATCTCTGTTCTCCTCCAATGACTCATGATAGAATAATTTGATTTCGATTCAAACAAACCATGTTGTATAAAAAAAGAAAATCTAGAACAGTTAAAAGTCGGATTTGCTTTCAAAATACTTTCCGGGAAAGAGCTTTTGACGAAGAATGTCAACTTTCAATACCATTCAAACGCATTTCTCGAACAGATCAAATAGACTTTGTTTTAGTGCCAGTAAGGAATTTGAAATCATAAATAAATTCTGAGGTAAAAGGCGAATAGCAAAATTTATGGTGAAAAGTTTTTGGTGTAGATTATCTTAAAATGGGGTTTTAAACTTAGGTGACTATGAGAAATATTCAGTCAGTTTTACATATACAGCTAATATATATGAAAAAAAGGATAGTAAAAAAATGACGGAGGACAAAATAATACGAACGAATGTGAAATTATGGAAAATCCTTATTAATAGGAGGATGGACTACCCTTTGACTAAAATACAGGTTTAATGCGACGTGGGATAGATGCATAAAAGTCATGGACACAATTTAAACAAATATAAAGCCATTTCTCTTGTAGAGAGGTCTCTAATTCGAAAGTCCGGATCGAGGTGGAAATCGTAAATGAAGTTTGGACTTCAAATTATCCCATACATGTTCAATAATATTCAAGTTCGGCGAATGAGGGGGCAAGGCGACATGTTCAACGTCATCTTCATGCTCTTTGAACCATTCTTAAACAAATATAGCCGTGTTGATAAGGGGAGTTTTTGACTTAAAAAAACTGTCGCTCTCCGGGAACTACTGTCTGGGCAAAAGGCTGGACATGCTCTCATCTAGAATTCTTAAATATTGATTGGATTTGATGCTCCCATGCATAATAACAAGTAAGACGGCACCAAAATATCGTACCGCAAACCATGAAGGAGCCACCCCATGCTTCACAGTAGTCAAGAGGCAATCAGGATGAAACGCTTCTCTAGGCGTTCTCAAGACTTGAACGCTTCCGGTTGTCTGAAATAGAGTGAATGACTCTTCATCTGACCATATTACCTATTGCCACTGCTGTGGGGACCAGTTTTCGTGATCTCTGCACCACTGGAGCCAATTGAAACCATTAGTTGTTGTCATCTGTTTATGGATTGTCACCCTGTCTTAAATGCTTGCAGCGTGAAGTTCCGTTTTGACTATTTTCGTTAAAACGTGATTCAGGAGATGACTACTAATTTCTTGTGTTATCCTGAATAACAATTGCTGGTACTTTTGGGCTGCTATGCGCTTCCACACTAACCTATCCCTATCAGAAAGCTTAAACTTTCGGCCACGGCTGTGCTTTGAAGACATCGTCTTACCATTTTTCATGTATGCTGTCATAACAGCAGATAGGGGGTGTGCTCGCAAACCCCAAAAGGTTTGCTGTTTCCATAACCGATGCTTCATTTAAACGCGCTCTAATAATCACAACTTTTTGGATCTCTGACAGGTCTGACATTTTAACTCATCACAGAGAGTTCGATAAATGTATGCTTCACAAGTGACTGCTGTTCAAAGTCTGATACCATCTTCTTTACGCACATTAAGTGGTACACTTCTGTTGCAGGTGGTACGGCTGTAGTGCAGGTGTGAAATGCCTCATACTTTTTACAGGTGTTCGTATTATTTTGTATCCCATCTGTATGCTGCAGTAAATCGAGGGAAAAAGTTATTGATAGGGACAAAACTGCATTTTTGCACAGACGCAAAATAAATAAAGATAAACGAATGATTATAGTTCAGCATAATCAAAACGCTTTATTATTTCTTTAACGAAAAGAAAATGCTATAATTATTTATAGTAGAAACATTATATTCAGCAAAAATGTTTTTTGTAAACCAGTTCTGTGGTTTACAAAAAACATTGAGTGTTGTTTCGTCTGTGTTCGTGCGTTTAAAATATTTGTAAAAAGTGCCTGAACATACACTGTTAAAACTACAGGTTGCACACGGCACCTTTAAGGGTGAAACTTTGTAGAACCAGCAGCACCCCTCGAAGCAGCACCCCCTTCAAGGGTGCCATAGGAAGTCAAGTGGCACCCTTCAGGATGTGCCGCTGGTGCTACATCGTTTGACCCTTAAATGAGCCTTGTGCAACCTGCAGTTTAAACAGTGTACGTAGCTTCTATTAGCAAAAAATGATTAATATTTTACTGTAATTTAAAATTTAAATGCAGATAATTTGTTAGATCAACTACATTTCACCCCTTTATCAAATGATAAAAGGTATAAAATGATAAACAATGAAGCGCGAAATGCTTGTGTAGATGTGTTCTTGCGTTACCTAGAATGAAGGTAAGAAAGACAGTTCTACAGATAACAGAAGTCGCTACACACCGAGATTCAATGCAAACTTAGTTCGGCCGATCAGCCCTATACCAGGAGACGTATTTCGTTTTCCTAAAATTAATTTTATTGCTAAAATGGCAGAGTTGATAGAACAGGGAATAAACAGTTCGTGATTTCAACAAAACAAGTTGCAAAAATGTTTTTTTTTTGAATTGAATTGATAGTAGTAACTTTCTTCTATAATATTTACAAAAATGACAACGATTGGAAATTGCTGTGTTTATTCATTACTTGGGGGTATTCAATACTTGATTAGTGCACGTTTCTCATTTCAATATCCCAGAAAACTTGAAACAGAACCGTAAAATTAAGTTTTTTTTCCTTTTCGTTTTGAGCGAAATTATATATAGCAACAAAAATAGCTTTATTGTCATGCGCCAAAAACTAACTGCTCTGCCTACTTTTAATGTGTAAAAAAAAAATCAGCATTACCTAATCCCAACTGAGGAGTGCATGTCGCTGATATTAAGCAATCCATGTTAGTGTGTGAGAGTATGCTTCGTTAGTTCAGCACAGAATTTTGGTTTTTATTGAAACTTAATCATAACAAATTAATGTCTTGGATATTAATTCTTAAACCGTTGCGCAGAGGGCATTGAACTGCAAGAAGTATAGTTCACACGATTTAAAAACAGTTAACAAGATTATCAAACACACTTCAAATCATTATTCGATCCGTCACATAATTTTGTGCAACCTTTACATTGAATTCATTTTTTCTTTGTTATTCTTTTATTAAAGCATATATAGTGCATATGTTTAATATGGTTCTGAAAATAAGTGACTTATACTTAGAATGGTCGAGGTCATTTATAATTGAGTTAAATGAGGACCGCTGGTCATGTTGAAATGCTTTTGTATGGACAAGAATACATCAACATGCACAAAGTGCCTCTCATTACCTTAGAAATTTACAAACCTATTTCATTGACTGTTACATCTGATAAAGCTGTGTATTGAGTGTTTACCAACAGTTAGTGCATTTATTCTATATGGAACGTTTGACAATCATTTCTTTTTACTTGTCTGCGGTATAACGGCGGAGCCATTTTCTTGACTGGTAGAATCGATTGCGTCATGATTATTTTGGAATATCTTCCAACAGTCCGTAGAATATAAAAAAGAACTGATTGCAGTTTCGTATTGAAAAATTATGAACAGTTAACACGTCTTTTAAATTGGTTTGAGTTTGGAATGGCTCATTTACAATGCAGAGGAAACAAGCACACTAATAAATAAAACTTGACAAATACGGGCTCATAACCTCCTGCCGCATAAACAGACACGAATTTAAGAAAAAAAATATCTAGGTGACATTTTTAGCAGCCTGGAGGACATTTAAAAAAGTTCCTGGTGCGATATTCTACGTTGTTAGTTTACGAACGCAAGTGTAATTGATTTTATGGCTAATCCCATGTAATGAGTTCCAGATGCTTATTATTGATTTATAACTTTCCTTCTGGTATGGGTGGCATTTTGAAATTTGATACGATCTCTTGTTATGATTGCGATATAAGTCGGAGTGATCGATCAGAGTTGAGATAAATCTAAAAGTAAAGTTAGGAAAGGATCACCTATTGCCTGTAGGATGTTTTGTGTTTATCGATCCATCTCTTCTTGAAAAAGAGAAATTAAGACAGTGTCAGATTTCACCTCCTTATCGATACTTATAAGAAGTTGTGATATCGATTACGTAGTGGGTTGGCAGGTGTCTTGTTTTATCGTTCCTGTGCATTATTGAGGAAAGACACATGTATAGTATATACATATTTCAATATTGATAAAAAAAAAACAAGCAACGCTTAGTTGTAGAAGAGTTAAATTTTGAATGCGTGTGAGCTGAATTCCACATAGAACATGACTTGTTTTGTCACATACATTGTATTGTATATATGAGCAAGTCTCTAGAAAGATGCAGTTTATTGTCTCGAATAATTGAAGTCCATATTTTGGGAATAAATTTGATTTTTAAAATTAAACCAATGCCCTATTTCATATAAAATGAACTCAAAAACTACGGGATCTTCTTCCAATCTACATTATAAATCCGTAATAAGAGCAGCTTTTGATTTCAGTTTGACTTTTTGTATAACAGAGAAACGATAAGCTCTTGAATTCAGAAATAAATGGGGATAATTTAATCATATTTTGTTATTAAAATTATATTCTAAAAGCTTTCGCTGTGTCGCAATTGGCTCCTACAAACAACAGCCTACGCATTCGTTTCAGTCAATAAATGAGTTACAAGGAGGCTGCCAGTTGTGTAATAGAGACAAGATCTTCACAGAAGGTCAGTCCATCCATTTGAGCAGCAGTGGTCATCAATACCCCAAGTCACGACTTCGTGCTCTATTGCTTTTGCGAACAATGGTCTGGTATCACCGGGTGGTCAGAAAAGTGGTCCTCACCATTGCCTTCACTTCTTGATTGCTGAAGATGGGAAACCCGAGTTGAATGTGAGAAGCTTTGGGTGCGCAATGTTGTTTCTTGAATGTCATTAACGGTAGAAGAAAAGTATTTGGAAATTTTCAAGCGTACAGACTGGACCACCCTAGAGGTTCGCAGTGTCTGCCGCATTTTTCAAGCTTTTAGGTGCTTGGTATTATATCTGAATTACCAGTATACGTGAAGTCCCAAGTAGCATCAACTCATCGGATTTTGCTCGGCCGATCATCCAACTCCTCGTAAACTGATCCCGTAACGCATGATGACATCGTTTCGATTAGTATCCGAGCACGGTTTTCGATGAGCTACTTTTCATCGGAAAGTGATATCCTTCCGATTAACTTTCCCGATGAAATAAGACGAGCTATATTCCATCGGAAAACGATATTCTTCCGATCAAGTTTCCCGATGAAAACTAGCCGAGCTATATTTCATCGGAAAACGATATCCTGCCGATCAAGTTTCCCGATGAAAATTAGCCGCGCTATATTTCATTGGAAAACTATATCCTTCCGATCAAATTTCCCGATGAAAATTAGCCGAGCTATATTTCATCGGAAAACGATATCCTTCCGATCAAGTTTCCCGATGAAAATTTGCCGAGCTATATTCCATCGGAAAACGATATCCTTCCGATCAAATTTCCCGATGAAAATATACCAAGCTACAGAAAATTGGAAGGTACGGGGGTTTCTGGGGGTGCTAAATGCTAAATGCTAAATGCCAAGCTACGGATTTCATCGGAAAGAGGTCGTAATGATCAAATTTTCTGATGAAAATTTTCCCGATCTGAAATTTTTATCAAATATGCAGTGTTGGTCTCATTAATCGCAGACTTGGTGGCGTGGTGGTAGAGCGTTGGCCTTCCGCGTCGATAACCCGGGTTCGATCCTGGAGTTGGCCAGTCGCACCTGGTTGGGGGATCGCACTACGTCTTCGAAGGGTTGTGCGTCTACTGCAGCCCCATTCGAAAGAAAAAAAAAAGAAAATGATCCAAAATTCATCGCTACGGATCTAAACTGCTCGTATATTGATCCAACTCTCATCGTATTTTGATCCAAAATTTATCGCCACGGAACTACACTGCTCGTACATTGATCCAACTCTCATCGTATTTTGATCCAAAATTCATCGCCACGGAGCTACACTGCTCGTATATTGCTCCAACTCTCACCGTATTTCGAGCAAAACTCATCGGATTTTGCTGTTCGGATTCTGCTTGGCCGATGAGACATATTGGAGCAATTCCCGATGAGAACTCATCGGAATCCGATCATCGGCCGATGAGAATTTTATCGGGTTTCGATGAATGGACGATCATCGGCCGATGAGATTGTGCTGCTAGGGGTAGTCTTATGTGGGTAGATGTGTTATTTCTCATCCAAACATTCCGGATTCTATTCCTTGTTTGGGAATTACCTACCATTTATGGGCTAAAAGACCATCCGAAGGCCTCAGCTAAAGTGCAATGACTTGTAGGTGAAATAAAACGTTTATGCAATACTACAGTTTTTTTTTTTTTTTTTGCGGTAGCACATACACTGTTAAAGCTACAGGTTGCACAAAGCACTTCTAAGGGTAAACGTTGTAACACCAACGACTCCCTGTGACGCTCTTGAAGGCGCCATTTGGCTCAATGTAGCACTCTATGGGTGAATTATAGCACCCCAAAGTGCCATAGGGATCCAAATGGCACCTTCAAGGGTGTTACTGGGAGAGTCACGCTAAAAGGTAAAAAATTGCCAGAGAAAAGAAATATGTTTTCTTCCTACTTATGCAGCAACACAACGGAATCTTAAGGTTTCCTTCCAAAGGGTAGGGAGTTCTTGGGGGAAGTAGAAGCACACGCACAGTTACCTTTTATTCATCTCAATGTCCTACGTGGCTTTAAAGATCAATGCTATGATTTCACATTGAAAGGTAGGAAGTTATTTCAGAAAACAATGTGAAGCTACCTCTGTTCTTATCCTCTGCAGGAACTCAGAGTAATCCCTTTATGTTAAAAAGTAGAGAGTTGCTGAAGAAGAGTGAAGTGTCTCTCTTCTCTTGCACCAGAAATACTCGGCAAAGCAGAATATTTCTAAGACTCCATGCTAACGGTGGAGGGTTGTTGAACTAGAGTATTCCTTATGCGAATAAAGCTTCTTCTCTCGTCCTCTCTGCAGAAACTCAGAGTAATCCTTTAGGCTTCATGTTATAAAGTAGAGAGTCATTGCTTATGAGGAAAGTACATAGGGAACTAATCACTTCTTTCGTAATATGAAGGGCTTGGAGGATGAAGGGGCTATGTTACATTTTAAATAAAATATAAAAAAAACTTTTTAAATTTAAAGACTATTTCTGTCTGCTCATTCGCACTAAAAAGTACGAAATAAACGGTGAAAATGCGCTTTGGGTCCCTGCTTGGCGCATTTTCAAAAAGTCGCCAACTGGCGCGTTTTCCCTTGTTGTCTCGCGAATTGAAAGCTCCGAGAGACATTACGCAAAAATTGGCGACTTTTTGAAAATGCGCCAAGCAGGGACCCAAAGCGCATTTTCACCGTTTATTTCGTACTTTTTAGTGCGAATGAGCAGACAGAAATAGTCTTTAAATTTAAAAAGTTTTTTTTATATTTTATTTCAAAGTTTTTTCGTTTTAAAATTTATTTAGAATTGCATGAAGACAAACGCCGTTAAGCATAATTCACCGAGAAAATAACAAACGCCGTTAGAAATGCTATTCACTAAAACTTTATTTTTTATTCATGAGAATATTTCGTTTCCAATTTTGTTAATTTATCAACTTGAGTCAAACGCCATCAAGCGTAATGCTCAATTTGAAGAACTACCAATGCATTTTCTACAGTCCTTATTAGCCTTTTTTAAAAAGTCACCTAAGCAAATTTTTGAACTGGCCTAATATGTTGATTGTCAGCTAATCTCATTCGTTTCATTTCTTCTTCTGCTTTAATATTGCAAGGTTTATCTCCAACAATTTCAGTCGGATTTAAAGCTTCCAGTCGTAGTCCTGCTAATGATTGCACTCGACTCAACTCCACTATAAAGCGGAAGTGCGTTAAAGTTCACGCGTGAATTTAACTCTGTAACCGGAAGCAAAACGTGAAAACCATGACAGAAGCAAGTACAGAAAAAGTAATAATAATAATAATAATAATAATAATAATAATAAACTAAGTATTCGATATAGTGATTATAGTGTTCAAAAATGTCAGTTCATCTTTATGTATTTATATTTACGTTAATGCTAAAGCAGTCAATATAATAAGTAATTCCTTTCTTGATTATAATGCTCAAAAATTCCAGCTCATCTTGATATATTTATATTTACGTTAATGCTAAAGCAGCCAATAAAGTTTAAATTAAAAATTTGATATAAGAAATAGGCGGTATACTGTTTATTATAATTGGTTTGACTTACCATTCACCAAACGTGAATTAGAAAAGTCCATTCCAAACGTATTGACAGCAGAGCGGCCTAACGCTTTGTGCCATATCACTAGAGAATCCTCAAACAAATAAATTTAAGCAGGGATTCAAGTGAAACAGCACTGCGATCGCTTCGAATTGTAATCGCTACTGGAAGTGAATTACATTATCATCAACTTAACTTGGCATGACGTCACTACGGGTGGAGCCAATAAGAGCTCACAAGCACTCAGCGATCTCCTCTTATTCGCCAAGTTGGCTGTGACGTTTTATCTAGCTCGTTTTTCATAGGCAAACGTCACGCTGATGTCACGATGTTTTTATCAAGAAACGTTCTAATGTAATTCATTTCCAGTAGCGATTGTAATTTGCGATGGTCTGTTTCACTTGAATCCCTGCCAAAAGCATTTATATTAAAGGCGTACTTTTTAAGGGCCAAATTCAAGTGAAACACCATTGCAATCGCTTCGAAGCGATCGCAAATTGCAATCGCTATTGGAAGTCGAATTACATTAGAATCGCATCTCGTAGCGATTGTAACGTATCCAAATACGGGAATTTGCGATTGCATTGGTGAGTTGCGATCGTCCGTGTTTCACTTGAATTCCTGCCTAAGCTTATATAATGACTTAATGCCCAAATTCCACAACACATTCCCTTTCCTTCCACCTGGCCACCCCCAATATCTTCGTCTCTCTCTTTTTCTTACCACTTGTCCCTTTTAAAATTCAATTCTAAACGTCTTTACAGCGGAGCGGCGTGACGCATTGTTCCGTTCGCACGCATGATGATTCTTACATAAGTAAAAATATTTATATGAGAGGCTTATACATAGAGCCGCTATATATACAGGCCGACGCATCAAGCTTAAGTTCGACCACTTTGGATCCAATTCATTTACTTTTACTTTCAATTTTTCATTGTTGCGGAGTAGGGTTACCATAAAAAAATTTTGGCACATTGCTAAATTTTGTCAAATCCACGTGATGCTAATACTTGCTCACAGTGAAAAATAACCAAAACGCGATTACTGACCAGAAAAGACAACCACTCAAACACTCAAACACGCGCTGGATCCAAAGTGGTGAAACTTAATCTTGATGCGCCGGCTCGTTTATATAGGGGCCTTACTTATACATAGCTCAAGTGAAGATTAAATGCCCACAATCTGCAAATATATCTTTGTTTTGGTTAGCCTTGAGATTAATGTGTTAAATTTATTGTTTGTTAAATTTATTTTGTGTTACGCACTGTGCCGCTCGCTCTACTATAAAGCGGAAGTGCGTTTAAGTTCACGCGGCTGAATTTAACTCTGCAACCGGAAGCAAAAGGTGAAAACCATGACAAAAGTAAGTACAGAAAAAGTCTTTAATAATTAATAATAAATAAAAAGGAACACTCTGGACAATGGTAAGCAATGGATACAGGTAAGCAAATAAAACTTGGTACATCAAAAGTAAATGTCGTTAGACCAATTTCATACGCACACTAACGACAAAACCAGAAAACAAAAAACTGCAACAATAAAACTTTGAACTTATTGTTGAAGTTCCCCCAAGTATATCTCCCAAGCCCTTCATATACGGCAACACAGAGTAATATTGCAAGGCTCTATGCTAAAAGGTAAGAAAGTGGAAAAAAATTCATGAGGAGTTGTCACCTTTCTCGTTCGATGCTGTTGATTTATACTTTTATCTTTATCATTGTGGCAACGTGTTCACATATACTTCAAACCAAAAATTGTCGTTACTGTTCTTTAGCTTGTTATCCACTGTGTGTTTGTCTCAATAAAATCCGTGTTACAAAATACATCTGTGTCCTCCATTTGCTTTAGTTTACTTAACATGGTAGCAGAAGCTGTAGTTATTGAAAAGTAGTGAAGTTTAAGAAGATTTATAAGTAAGTTGCCGAAAACAAACTGATATAAGAGAAAATTGAAATGGCGTATGCAAGAAGCAGCGATATTGGTATACCGCTTTTTGACGGTTCTGATTATTTTAATTGGAAAACACGGATGATGAAATTTTTGCAGTTCAAAAAGTGTAAGGAAGTGGTCCAACGGAAAATTAATGCAAACGATGATCGAGCAAAATGGGAGGAAAAAGATGTTCAAGCTACGAATTATATTTATGGCGCTATTACAAACAAGCAATTGGAGTATATCCATGAATGTGAGTCAGCTTTCGATATTATCGCCAAATTTGACACAATGTATTTGAAAACTTCTACGTCTTTGCAAATTGTGTGTAGAAATAATTTAGAAAATGTGAAGTTGAAAAATTACCCCGAATTAAGTTTATTTTTCGATGATTTTGAAAAGTGTGTGAACGACCTTAAACAAGCCGGTGCAACCGTGACGGAGCAAGAAAAATTGAATTATATGTTAAGAGCTTTACCATCAAACTACAGCCATATTGGCGATTTAATAGACGTTTTGCCGGAGATTGATAGAACAGTTGAATATTTGAAAAGCAAAATTAAAGCGAAATCGCTCGAGGAGAAAAATGATTGCGAAGACCGTGCGCCAAGTGAAAAATCAAATGTTTTTAAAATTGAAGCAAAGCCTGCGGTCCCACGAGGAAATATTTGTTACAATTGTGGTAAATCTGGACATTTTAGGAAGAACTGTTGGTATGGCAACGGTCAAGTGAATGATCGTGGAAGAGGTTATACAAGTTACCGCGGACGAAGCCTTTTAAATAATCGAAAACAAAGTAGTAATTACAATAAGCATCGCGCACGTGAAAAAAACTTTAACCAAAGCGTAAACAATAATCGCCTAGGAGAAAATTTTTACACTACAACAATTGAAAGTAACTTTTCAAGCTCAGATGATCGCAAAAGGAGGAATAAAAATGAAATAAACTGGTTGCTGGACAGCGGATGTACCGATCATATAATAAATAGTGATAAATATTTTGAGCAACAAGTGACGTTGAAAGACCCAATTAAAGTAAAAGTTGGTGATGGAAGGTTGTTAGAAGCTACAAAGGTTGGTAACATTAAAGTCTCTTTTCCTGTTTATGACACTGAATCTGAAGTAACTTTGAAGAATGTATTTTATGTTAAAGAAATGAAGGCAAATTTGTTAAGTTACGCGAAAATTACCGACAATCATAAAATAGTTTCAAAAGGACAGTTCTCAAAAATTTATAATTTTGATGGGAAATTATTGGCAATAGCGAAGAAAGATAAAAGATTGTATAAAGTCATAAGTTATGTTACAAATGATAAAATAACTGCAAATGTGACTAATAAAACCTTAACATTAAAAGAAAAGTTGCATCGCACATTCGGACATGTAAATTTTAAATACTTGGATATTATGTGCCAAAATCAGTTACTAGAAGGACTGCCAAAAGAAATAGAATCAGAATATATGAAGTGCGCTATTTGTATTGAAAATAAGATGCATAATTTACCATTTAAGAATAATAGAAGGCGAGCAGAAGGTATTTTAGAGATTGTACACACAGATGTAAATGGACCTCACAGAACAACTGGATGCAATGGTGAAAAATATTTCGTGACTTTTATTGATGATTATAGTAAATTGGCAAAAGTTTGGTGCATAAAGTCGAAGGATCAAGTGCCTGATTGTTTTATAGAATATGTAAATGAAGTTCAAAACTTAACTGGTAAGATGATAAAAGAAATGAGGTGCGACAATGGTAAAGAATATATGAATAGTAAGATATATGCATTTGCAAGAGAAAAAGGTATACAGATAAAACCGTGTCCTCCTTATGTACACGAATTGAACGGTACTGCCGAGAGATACAACAGAACAATAATGAATACGGCTAGATGTTTACTGGCAGAAGCAAAAGTTGATAGGCGCTATTGGCCTGAAGTAATTAAAACTGCTGTTTATTTGAAAAACAGGACACTGACAAATACTGTAGTGAGAAAGACACCTTATGAAATATTTTTTAATAGGAAACCATCAGCAAATGAATTAAAATTATATGGAAGTAGAGTTTATGTTAGAATACCAGAAGGAAATAGAGAATCAAAGTGGGATAAAAAGGCTGAATTTGGAATTTTACTTGGATATACGGAAGTTGGATACAGAGTTTTGGTCAATAATAGGATAATAGTAGCCAGACATGTTGATATTATTGAAGAAGACGTTACGTGTATAGGATGTAATGATGAAGATGACAGTAATGATCGAAATGAGAAGAAACAATCTGAAGGAGAGAAAAATGGGCCAAGTAATGAAGCGAATTCCGAAAACTATAAAAATGATCAAGAAGAAATTAAAAGTGAAACAAGACTGAAAAGGCAAGTGAAGAAACCTGTTCGATTCAAAGAAGAATTTGGATATTATCCTGTTTCTGCGAATTTTTGTGATGCTATGGTTCCAAGTAACTTCGAGGAGGCGATAACATGTAATGAGGCTAATCAATGGAAAGAGGCAATGGACAGGGAAATGAACTGTCTTATCAAAAATAATACTTGGACACTGGTGAGTAAACCAAAAGATAAAGCGATTCTAGATGTAAAATGGGTGTTCAAAAAGAAACCAGGAGATGTTTTCAAGGCCAGGTTAGTAGTTAGAGGGTTCCAACAAAAGGACAGCCTAGATGATATATATTCACCCGTCGCTAAAATGCAAACTTTGAAATTGTTACTTTCTTATTCTTGTCAGTATGGTTTAAACATTCATCAAATGGATGTCGAGACAGCATTTTTAAATGGTAACGTGTTATCTGAAGTTTATGTAAAGCAGCCACAGGGCTATGATAATGAATCCAATCGTGTTTATAAGCTAGACAAAGCATTATATGGTCTAAAAGAGAGCCCACGTGCTTGGTACGAATGTTTTAATGTTTTTATTGAAAGTCTAGGTTTTCGTAGAAGCAAATACGATTATTGTCTTTATGTCAAAACTGAAAACAATGTAACTGTATACATCCTTTTATTTGTTGATGATTTGTTAATATGTTGCAAAGACATTCGAGTAATTAATAACATTAAAAAAGAACTTCATAGTAAATTTAAAATGAAAGATTTAAACCAAGTAAAAAGTTACATTGGCATTGATATTGAATATAATTATGAAAAAGGTAATACCTTAACATTAAGCCAGAAAAATTATATAGAGTCCCTTGCAAAACTCTACAATATTGAAAACGCGAAACTTTATAGCACACCGATGGAAATTAATCTTAAACTGAATCCATCAAATCTAAATGAGAATATTAAATATAGAAATTTAATAGGAGCTCTTTTATACATTAGCCACGGTACTAGACCAGACATTTCTTTTAGTGTAAATTATTTGAGCCGATTTCAAAATTGTTATGATGAGACACATTTTAAATATGCCTTGCGAGTATTGAAATACTTGTATTTAACTAAAGATCTTAAACTAACGTATAACCAAAGTCATAAAGCTGATATAATGAACTGTTATGTTGATGCTGACTGGGCAGGAGATGTTATTGATAGGAAGTCAACTACCGGATATGTAATTGAACTATTTGGAAATCCCATTTATTGGAAATCTAAAAAACAAAACTGTGTAACTAAGTCATCTACCTTTGCTGAATATATAGCATTATCGGAAGTTGTGGCAGAGATAAACTTTGTAAGAAATGTTGTTAATGATGTTTTTGAGGAAATTGTTCAACCTGTTAAGATTTACGAGGATAATTCTGGAGCTCTTGCTATAGCTAAATATGGAAACTTTACGAAAAATTCTAAGCATATTGAAGTACAATATCATTATGTTCATGAAAGTGTTAAAGCTGGATTTATTGAAATTGTTAAGATTGATTCAGATTCAAACATGGCTGATATCTTTACTAAGTCATTAGGAAAAAATAAGTTTACTAAGTTTAGAGAAATGTTGAAATTGATATAAATATTGCATGCTCCAAAAAAAGGTTACTAAATTAATTATATTGCTATATTTATGTTATGTCTGAAATTGGTAAAGATAAAAGTAAGGAGGCGTGTTGATTTATACTTTTATCTTTATCATTGTGGCAACGTGTTCACATATACTTCAAACCAAAAATTGTCGTTACTGTTCTTTAGCTTGTTATCCACTGTGTGTTTGTCTCAATAAAATCCGTGTTACAAAATACATCTGTGTCCTCCATTTGCTTTAGTTTACTTAACAGATGCGTCAAAGCAGAGTAAAGTAATGACTTTATGTTAAAAGGTGGAGAGCTGTTGAAGGAAAGAAAGGTGCGTTCAAAAATACCGACTTCTTCTACCCTATGCAGGAACCTTTAGCATATCTAAGACTTCACTCTGTAAGGTAAGGGGGCTGCTATAATAAAGTAAGTGCGAAAATGTCGACAAAGTTGATACATTTTGCTCAATGATGAAAGATATTGTAATTACGTTATCCCCGCATTTCATTTTTTCTGGTGCTTTAGCAAGCTGAATCTTGAGTTTTAACATGTGATGTTAACACAGAAAAAGAATAAAATCATGTTCTTTTTTTCGCTCCAAGCCGTAAGTTTATTTACATGCTAATATTCATTTAGATTTTATAAGAACAATAAAAAAAACCTTTGTGTGTTATCTCAGAAAGTTTACTTTTAATTGTTCGGACCTGTTTTTTTTTCAGTAACAGCTTGTGTGTATTCATTTAACAGATGATATGACTCTTCGTTTATATGGTTGTGCATTTAATTATAAAATCCGTGCTAAAATTCTTGATTTCAAAAGCAAAGTGCTTTCAAAATACTTTTTCATAAATTTTTGACTTATAAGACATAAATTAAAAGCAAACAATAAAATTTATGAACTTGTATGACAGATATTTCGGTTCGACACGAGAAATTAATATGCCTAAATAATATTATTTAGCGTTATTCTAAACTTATACTCCTTAAATTTCTGCAATGAAAGATTTTAACATTACCGTACTACTTGGTAAACTTCCATGCGTAATGTTTTAAATCAAATTAATGAACACCATAAATACTCATAATCTTGATATAGTTTGCCTACCTTTTTGCACTGACGATCGACATTTAAAAGAAGAAACAAAGAGGAAAATACTAAAAATTCATTATCATTAAACACTTGTAAAAACCTGCTCAAAGTCGCATTAGCTGAATTCCTTTCATGTCTTTGTTTCTACAAGCTCCAGGTAATATTCGATAATACATTTTTCTCTTTTTAATAAATGTTTTATTCAGTTGAGGATTTCTGATTTGGAGGTCTATAGCAAATGTAGTCTTGGGGCCCCTTTGTCTATCGCAAAACTATGAAAAGTATTTATTATGTGAATTTTTTAATCAACTTCGGGGCCCCTGATTATTGCGACACGAAAATCTGCCGCTGGTTTTATAGCTTACAACCTTTTTCGAGAAGGTCGAATTTACAAAAGAGTTTTGAAATGTATCTACTACATGTCAAAATAAATTTGACACTCGAAATACATGAGAATTATGAAAAATACTAAAGGAACGATAGACAAAACATCAAAACAAATTGGATAATTGCCTCAAAGTGTTGTTCGAAAAATGATAAAAGCTTTCCTGTCAAAATCAACCAACTGACCTGTTTTAAAACCCAGATTTTTTTCCGACGCAAGGAATTTCGTTTGACCAAAATCATGTTCAACTAAAAACGGGTTACTGGACAATCAATTAAAACAGCCTTTGAAACAATGGCTAAAGTAGAAAAAAAATAATGAGAAAAAAATCTTAAATATTCGTGATTATGTGTAATGCGTGTATGTGTATGTGCAAAATTAATTTTCGAGTTAAAGTTTAAATGTGGAAGCGATTATCGTTTTAAACATATGCATGGAAGGGAGAAAAAACATTTGAATCTGTAACCGAACAGGATAAATCTGTGCTTTTTGCAGTTCAATTGAGATTTGTATTTTTTTTTAACAGTCGATTCTAAAGAATTGTTTTGGAATTTTAAATTAGGATTCCTTAAGAAGGATTACCATGGACTGCTAATCTGAATATTTTAAGTGGTACCGTTTTGTTCGTTAAAATGTAAGTGAATATAATTTTGATGAGCTGAATCCGAATTTTTAGCTTCGTTTACTTCTGTTACTACGATATCTAATGTCCGTAATGTGCCAAAATTGCTTGTACGGTTGAAATGCTTTCAACATCAACTCAAAAACGAAGCATGGAAACTTCAAAAATAATTATCAAAGTGAAAGTAAAAGTTCTTTGAGCAGAAAGCATTACATTAACCTGCTTAAGATTTTATTTTAGCCATTAATATGCTATAACCGCATCATATTTTGACAATCTGAAAAATTTGTCCATTCAAAGCTCCGATGTACACATTATAATTAGTAAATCTACAGCATACAGTCTCACATCTGGAGTCGAAATTTCAGAATTCTCCAAAGTTTAAGCGCTTCACTCACCTTGAAAGAAAAAAAAATAAACGAGAAAAAAAAAAAGTTAGCAAAATTGCCAGACGTCACCTGGGCCAAGAATTACTATACGAAAAAAAAAAGAAAAAGCTATTCATATGTTTTCACATTATGAAGAACCAAAATCTTTTCTACTGACGTAGTTGAAAATCAAGCTCCTTTCCTGACCGTAAAATAAATAACTTATTTGTAATACACAACCAGTTCGTTTATTCCATCCATGGACTGCAGCTTCGGGCTAATTATGCACTCATCAGCATGGAATAGGAATTAAACGAGCTGGAGGCAATATCTTCGTATTATAGTGTAAGTAAACTTCATTTTACATTTTTTGATGAACCTGTTCTACCCCTTTTAGTGGCTTTTAAAAACACATTTTACCTTTATTGCTAGTCTTATTCTACTTCAGTTTCCTTTTTGGTTTATTTTACCTGATTTTGGAACACTATTTATGAGCTATTAAAATATTAAATAATGGAGTCTTTATTTACATTGTATATGAGCGTTAGTATCCCGTAGTTTTACTTTGTTTTGCAAGAACTGAATTTGCATGCATGTTTAACGCTTTTATTTATTTTTGAGCAATGCTTCTTCATTCATTTAAAAAGTAATACACGTGTCAAGAAATCTTATTGGAATTTCCATTTCCTACCTTCAAAACAGAAAGCAATACAACTTCATTCCAGGGCGAATGGAGAGAGAAAAGCAAATGATATCAATTTTATTATAATCCCATATAATTATGCTAATTCCGATGTAGTGTTTCCCAATCAAAAACCCATTTGTAATGACCCCATCGTCCTTTCTTGGATTTTCAAGTCGCTCTTGCCTTAGTTATGACTTGTAGTACTTCGGTTGACCCGCCTAAGCGAAATGGCAGATAGTGACCCTTCAGTTCTGTGTATCCTGGATAACACAAAATTAACCTCCACCCTGGCTTCGATCGATCAAAATCAAATGGTAGAAGGTGTTGCTGCGGCCACCTACTCGCTTCTTGGGCTAACCTTGACTGACAGGGCTCTCGGCACCCCTCGCTGAAAATCACACCCGCCCCCTTTCCGCGAGACCAGGCTCTCCAGATTAAGCTGGAAGATGACTGATTTCTTCCAACAGCAACCTTCGATGTGTTTGAAGAAAAGTCCTTTGAATTGCTGCATGAGAATAACTATTTTAAAATTTGGAACATTTATGATCAAATAGCTCTCAAGAAAAAGGTGTCCCTCAAGATCCTCAGGAGTTTTTTTTATAATACTAGTACATTTATTTATTTTGTAGGTAGTGACCCTTCAGTTCTTTACTTGACCCCTCGTTGATTTTACTCCCTACTTGACCCCTCCTACTCTGATTTTCTACCCCTCGTTGAAAATCACACCCGTCCCCTTTCCGCGAGACGAGGCTCTTCGGATTAAGCTGGAAGATGACGGATTTCTTCCAACAGCAAGCAATCTTTAATGTCTTTGAGGAAATGTCCTTTGAATTGCTGAGAGAGAATTGCTTTTGGAATATTTGGAACAAGTATGATCAAATAGCTCGCAAGAAAAAGGTGTCCCTCAAGATCCTCAGGAGTCTATTTTATAATATTAGTATACTTATTTCTTTTTAAGAAAATATTAGTTAGCGTTTAAGCAAATTCATTATGTATTCTAAAACATTTTGCAAGTAGGGTAGCTTACAACTTGCCACCCCTCGTTGAAAATCACACCCGTCACCTTTCCGCGAGACTACACTTTTCAGATTAAGCTGGAAGATGACTAATTTTTTCAACAGCAACCTTCGATGTCTTTGAGGAAAAGTCCTTTGAATTGCTGCAAGAGAATAATTATTGGAAAATTTAGAACATGTTCACTGTAAAAAATGAATGTTGATTTTACAGTATAATACAGGTAATTTTATAGTAATAAACTGTAAAAATTTGTCACTTTGCAATAATAAACTGTAAAATTTCTATTTTCATAGTACTAAACCGTAAAATTGCTGATTTTACAGTAATAAGCTGCAAAATTTGCTAATTTTACAGTTTGTTACCGTGCATTTTACAGTTTTAAACTGAAACCTCTACTGCCAGTATTACTGTTGTTTTTACAGTATAATACAGATAATTTTTACAGCAATAAACTGTAAAATTATTAACTTTACAGTAAGAAACTGTAAAATTACTAATTTTACAGTTTATTACTGTACATTTTACAGTTTTAAATTGGAGCCTCAACCGCCAGTATTATGCTGTAAAAACAACAGTTATTTTTTGCAGTGTATGATCAAATATCTCTCAAAAGAACCTCAGTAGTCTTTTTTATAATATTAGTACATTAATTTCTTTCGTACAAAATATTTGTCAGCGTTTAAACAGTTACTTTACAGCAGTGTTTTCTAAAACATTTCGTAAGTGGGTAGCTTACAACTTTTTCTCATTTTCATTCATTTGAGCCTGTAATCTTATTTGGCACATTTTGTTTCGCTCCATTCTTTAAAAAGTAATTAATTAATGTGAGCAACAAAAGATACACCAAATGATTCTCGAAAAATGCGTGAGACAGAATTATGCACAGAATTATTGGAGGTTCCGCAAACTGAACTTTAACTCTATAGCAAATCTCTACTAATAATAAAGCTGAAGGTAGGTCTGTATTTCTTTCTTTCTGTCCGTCTGTTCGTTACGCACGTAGTGCCAAAACCGTTCGATCGATTTTCCTGAAATTTGGCACAAAATTAGTTTGTAGCATGCGGTTATGCAATACGAAGCGATTTTTTGAAAATTCTACTTCGTTCTTTTTCTATTCTAATTCTTAGCTCATTTTTCATACAAATTCGATAAAATGGGGAAAAAATATTTCATACACATTTTCAAGTCTTAAGTCATTCGAAAGCTTGAAATTTTCTGCTAAAAATGCTGTTAGTTTGAAATTTTAACAAGTATTAGAAGAGCTGCAATAATTGTTTTTAGAATCCCGGAAATTCAAGGCTTACATTGAGCAAAGCAAGCCGATCGATTCTAAAATGGTTAAGCTGGAAAATAAAACTTGAAAATAAAGATGAAATGAATTATTTTATCAACGGAAATCTACTTTTCATTTTGTTACCATTGTTACGTTTTTATTTCCTTTATTTGTTTCGTTCTTTTTTCCTTTTAATTTTTAAAATGTATTTGCTTTTATAGTAATCCAAATTCCAAGGGTTATTAAAACTAGCTAAATGAACTATTTTAACTGTTGTGAAAAAATCGTCTGCTTTTCTTTTTTAGCCTACTTTCCCGTTAAAAACAAAAGAAAGACGAAAAAAGTATTAAAAGTAGCTTATTGCATCTAAAAAATATCGCCAAGTCAAAAAAATATCGCCAAGTTAAAAAAAAATATCGTTAAGTCCAAAAAATATCGCCAAGTTAAAAAAATAAAGAGGTAAAATGAATATCGAAAAATTAAAAATTTGAAAGTAGGGTATTGAGATGGGGAATTTGTGTGTCGGTCTGTCGGTCGGTCGGTCTGTCGGTCGGTCTGTCCCCCCCTAATAACTTTTGAATGAACATTCCGATTTGGACAAACTTTTTTTTGTTGGAAAGATCTCGGCGAGTACAGCTCATTCCCATATTTGATTTTTTGATTTGAACAATTTTTGGTTCAACTTTGAGCCGTTCAAACAACCGGTCCCGCGATACTAACTTTTGAATGAACTGTCCGATTTGAACAAACTTTTTTTTGTTCGAAAGATCTTTTCAAGGATACTTCATTCCCGTATCTACATTTTCGATTTGAACAATTTTTCCTTCAACATTGAACCGTTCAAACAAGCTGTCACCCCTAATAACTTTTGAGTGAACAGACCGATTTAAACATTTTTTTTTTCGAAGCATCTCGGCAAGGATACTTTATTACCGTATTTAAATTTTAAATTTGAACATTTTTGGTTCAACATTGAACCGTTCAAGCAACCTTTCCCCACCTAATAACTTTTAAGTGAACCGTCCGAATTGAATAAACTTTTTTTGTTCGAAAGATCTCGGAGAGACTCATTCCCATATTTCACTTTTCAATTCGAACCATTTTTCGTTCAATGATGAACCGTTCAGAAAATTTTTTAACATGAGCGCCTACTGGGAAATTTAAATTGAATGTTGATTCTGAACTTAAAGGCGGATTTCCTTCAAACTAACTTTGTAAGAAAACGGTTTTGATAAAACATGTATGTTAAGTACTTTTCTGAAAAATCTTCTGTGAGGACTCTGATTCCGACTCCGACTCCGCAAACATGGCGGAAATGCAGGCTCAGAAAAAAATAACTGACTGGGCAGACGATTTTTTTTTATTTATTCATTTTTTTTTTGTTTTATTTATTATTATTATTTTTATTTATTTATTTTTTTTTGGCAGACGATATTGTTTTTTTTTTTTTTTTTTTTGATTACAAAAATTGTTCATTCACGAGAGCATTTTATTCTTTATTTATATTTAACAACTGGCAACGGATTAAAAATAAAATTCGAGACATTTTATTAACGAACGAGTTTTTTTTTCTTTGTTTGATAAAATGTGTTTTGATGTTCTTTGTACTTTTATTTTATTTATTATTTTTTTTTCTTTTAAAAACGATTGTGAAATTTTTCTACGGAAGAACTATAACAGATACATTCTTTAAAAGGTGCGACAAAACTTTATTTACTCGTTTATTTACTTTTTACGTGTCCATTTCATCTGATGAGAGGGGTATATTTTGCTTTTAGAAATCAGCTTTAAGTGCTATAAGGGTATGTTTGACAAAATTTTCAGTTTCAGATATTCAAGAGAATATTGATTAGATGCTAGAATGCCGATGTCGATGTACGGGAAAGTAGGCTTGTTTAGTTCTTGACAGAACTTCTTGTTCAGTTTTTAAGGAATTAAAACTCGGTAAATTATAAAAATATTGTATAAATTGCGGTATTGCAACGTTCTTTCAAAAATGTTTCATTTCGAAAAATGTATTACCGTAAAATGGGGTGAATCGGAACACTTTTCAGCTTTGATTGTAAAAAAAGCAGTTAAAATATATTTTTTTAAATTTGTTTTTTTGGGTAAAAACTTCGGTCTTGCTTTACTTTTGATATTCCAAGCAAAGACAAAACATTTTGAACAATTATTATTAAAATATATAGGAAATTATGGGTGTTCCAAATCACCCCGCTGATAGGGGTCAATCGGAACACATGTTAAAATTTTTATTTTTTTCACTTTAACCTGTAACAGGTCTCACAAACATGAGTAATATTGATGGGGGAGAATAAGAACAGATAATTACTGTCAAATAAATGTATAATTTCAATACCAGTAAACGTTTATAATTTGTCAAAATCGAAAATAATTTTGAACTTATGAAAAATGAAAAGTAATTTTAAGAAATGCTTTTGAATTGAAATACAAAGATTTAACATGAATGGAAGTCACTCATGTCGTCCACAAATATGTACTTGTCCTTAAAACTAGCAATTGTGACTTGGCTTAAGTTTTTTCATTACATCTTCTGGGATAAACTCTGTCTTTTCTTTAGTTTCTTGAAATCTCTGGGTTTCGGGGATTGTCCTGAAAGATTTTTTCGCTTATTCATCACTTTCTGTGAGCTGGACTTTTACTACATAAAGTCTATGTGACTTTCCCCCTCGTATTTTAAGTAAAAAAAAAGTCCTGGAGAAAAAATCTTTTGAAATCTGCAACTTTTGTCATTCTAAGATCTAGTTGCTCACGAGAAGGTATAAACAGTAATAAATCCTTGTCCTTATCTTGATTAGAGGAATTGGGGTTAGAATCTTGATTTTTCAAATAGTTTCCTTCAAAAAAGTTTGAATCGGAACAACAGAACAAAGTGTTCCGATTCACCTCGCAATTTTTCTTCCTATGGCATTTTTCAGAATTCTTCATTTATATGACACAATTTGTAAAAAATGTAAATTCTAATGTGGTATTCTGTTGTTCAGACACATGTATAATTGAAACATACCACTATTAGTTTTTAAATGTAAGAAGGTTTGTTCATGCATATGAAGTTTTGCAGTCTATGAAAATGGGATGTTTTCTAGCATTCCACGTGCAGCCCTCCTTAGAAGCCAGCAGCGTTGCCAGATTGACAAAAGTAATTTTTTCCTACTTCCTATGATCTTACCTTTCTAAAAAAAAAAATTCATGGCGAAAAATACCCAATAGTACCAGGTGTGTAAGTATGAAACCGGAATTTTTCTACAGAAAAAACACGTTTATTGTAATGATACAAGGTACCGTATTCAAAGTATTGTCCGTCGCTATCTATACATTTTTGCCATCTTTCTGGCAATTTGTGGATTCCGCGCCAAAAGAACTGTTGATCTTTTTATGCAAACCAGTCATCGAGCCATTTTCGTACAGCTTCATAAGAAGTCAAGCGCTGCTCAGCAATTGCGTGTCCCATCGATGCAAACAAGTAATAATCGGATGGGGCAAGGTCCTGTGAGTAAGCCGCATGCAAAAGAATCTCCCAACGGAGCGACTCTATCGTTTCCTGGACCCGTTTTGCTTTGTGTGCTGGTGCATCGTCATGCAGCAAAATCACCTTGTGTTGTTTTTGTTGGTATTCTGGTCGTTTTGCACTCAAAACTCGATTCAAATCGGTCATTTGTTGTCGGTAGCGTTCAGTACTGATAGTTTCCCCAGGTCTTCGTCCAACAAGGCTTGCAGGTCAGCGTCTTCAAACTTTTTCGGTGGTCTTCCACGTTCTTCGTTCCTCACGTCAAATCGCCAAATTTGAACCGTTTGAACCACTCGAAACACTGTGTTTTACCGAGAGCATGCTCACCATACGCCTCCACAAGCATTCGATGCGATTTGGCTGCGGTTTTCTTCAGATGAAAACAGAAAACTAGTGATGTCGGCAAATCGTAATTTGTTGGCTCAAAACTCGACATGTTTATCTCTAATGAACTAATGCTATTGAATGAAACTCGTGTTATTGTGAGTTGGAAATCTTTGTCTGATATCAATACAACAACAAGACACCGCTGACGTGATGACTCGGTAACTACATCGATATCTAGCGCCACCTATGGAAAATTCCGGTTTCATACTTACACACCTGATATATTTATGAAGAATATCTTTATACGGTCGGGAAGTTTTGTTCCGATTGACCCCGCTGTTCCTATACACCCTATTTTACGGTATTTTGTTTTTAAAGATAGGAAAGAAAACTTCCTTCTTCTCTTAAACTTTGGTAAGATTTTTGTTGGTTTCTGTAAGCAAGAAAAATTGTTCTTATTTTCTCTTTTGACATATTTTTATATCATACTTTTAAGGAATTACAATTGGATTGCAACTAAAATTGAGTATTCTTCCTGCGATATTAATTTATTACCAAATGATCTTTTAATTTTATACCACGGGCAAAGCCGTGCGGGTACCTTTAGTAAATAAATAAAGAGAAGAGACTGCATGACTTCGCCAAGTCAGAGAGGAACCTCATGGAAAAATCCATTTGGAATGGAAAAAATATCTGCTGTCTTACGCAGGAGAATCTCGAAAATTGGCTATAAAATGGCCGAGTTTGTGGAAAGACTAGAATATTGAGAATGCGCGAGAAACAGGCTTTTTATGCGGGGTTTCCTTGCCCTGACAGGGTGTTGCCCGGTTTCTTTTATATTTGCCCTGGTAATTGAGTTGCGAGTTTGTGAGATTCTACTGTACTATATACAATCAAACTTCACGAGTAAATTAAACTAAGTTTTCATCATGTTGGAGTTTCGAAATTGTAGTGTCACTCATCAATAACTCCTTTGGCTTTCAAAACAGAAGATCCCGGTTAGATCTCGGGCATTCGAAAATAAAGTTACAGGCTTATTCCAGTACCTGTACGGAATCATTCCGTTTCGGATAGAAGTCCTAACTGCTCAATCAGAGAGACCGTCTCAGCATAAAAATTCTGTGAACTGAACTCTTGAGCAATTTAAAACAAAGCAAACGAATCGTCTGTTGCGATTTTTTGAATCTAATAATTCATCATTTTATAAACTTTCCGTCGTACCTATGTAGTAGGGTAGACAGACCAGTGAATGACCACTTAAGCAAAATTTCATTTTTAAAAAATCGTAGTAATTTTAAATACTGTAATATTTTGTTCGTGATAGTTTAAATAGTTTTATTAATCTATGTAAATGCGTAAAAAAAAATGATGGAACTTGAAAGGTACCGCTTCCGGCTTTTTGGGGTGTTCGAAGGAAAAATGGCGCAAAGACCCAGTGAATGACCACCTCTGACCCAGTGAATGACCACCTCTGACCCAGTGAATGACCACCTCTGACCCAGTGAATGACCACTAATTTGACCAGTGAATGACCACCTTAAATTTTGAGTTAGAAACACTTGAAGTTGGTTTTAGATATTTTCACTTTTGTATATTTTTATATGGCATGTAGTGATCCATTACTTTTAGTGTTTATTTATGTATTACATTTCGGGTTTATTTATTTATTTATTCGAACTTCCTTTTACATCGTAAAGGTAATATTGTAATCGCGGAAAAATTTCCCCTCAATTATCGATCTAAAATGTTTTTTTAATCACGCATTAATGAATGCTGAGTAGTTTTCTCGGCCTATTTGCACATGCATTTGTACCTACGAACGTATGGACAACATAAAAATACCTGACAGCTTTCTTGTATGTATTCATGTTTTATGTATGTATCTCGCATAACTTAAAAACTGTGTGGCGTAGAAGATTGAAATTTCGCATGTGAACTTCAAGTGGGGTCTAGTTATGCGCCTAACCTTTTGGTTGCATTCAAATGTTCCCAAGGGGTCTTTTACCCCTGTTTGGGGTAAATATGTTAATTTCAATGCAGAATTAAGGGATGTTGTAATTTCGCAACCTCATGCTGATAGATCGCTTTACTTCAGATCGCCAATTTTTCGTCGCCAACTTGGCTACATATCGCCATGTTGGCGACCAAATTGGCAAAAAAATAACTTTTTTTTTCGAATTTGTTTTTAATTTGGCGCTTTCGGCGATATTGAGTGAAGTATTCACTGAATAATGTTAAAATTGTGGATATTTAAAAGATGAATACTGCAAAACAGCTCTTTCATTAGTCTGAGACAAAGTGGGGATAGTAACTGTTTGAAGTGTTTACTTTATTACTCTGTGGCACTATTATATTGTATGTTTGTTCTTCACACACATTCCATGCAGTTTCATGCAATTTTAGATCACAGACGCTAATAAAATGACATTAATTTTCTTTCATTTGATAGAACTATTCTCCACGTTTACAATTTCTTTATATGTGCTGGAAAATGTCTAAAATGCTACGCACAAAAGTTATTTGACCTCATGACCCTGTCATCAAAATTTTTTTTTTGTAAAAACTGAGTGTATATATGTATCAATCTATGTTTTTCTTACTTCTCCCGAAAGTCAGTGAACTGAACATCGAAACAGGTATAGAAAGATTCGTAATTTTTAAGTTTCTATGTTTGGCTACTTTACATAATTGTCCGAATTTATTAAGCAGAGCTTTTTATTAAAATGTAAATTCTTAAGCACGTCTGCGTGGGCAAGAGCAAATTCGAATGGAAGAAACAAAGGGAGAATTTGGCATAGTGCTAAATTCTCCCTCTTTTTCTTCCCTTCCAAAACCAAGCTTCCTCTAATTCTCAACCCCTCTCTTTGTCAAAAATTTTCAACACAAAAGTAGCTTGTAGACGGGAATGTCAAGCACGGAAAGCGAATAGCTTAGGTAGTCTTTTGACACTCGGTCCGAGGGAAAACGTCAACCTCAAAAAAGGCTCTTAGCGAACCTGTTCTAATATAAAATGCATCGGTTCAAGAGGCCACCATGCTGACCACCGTGCAGCCCCCGAAGTACATTGTTGAGAATGAAATTGTTCTAGTCGTGTGCTTCACTGAAAACCAGAAGTACGCCGCCGAAGGCGGTGTGCATCACTAGGCGCTAGATTCCGTCATTTTCCGCGTAGTTCTGCCATATCTCATAGATGGCAGCACGAGTGAATTCCAAAATTTTTAAATGCGATTTTTACAGAATTTACGAAAAGAATATAGATTGACATTGTGTGTGAACTATTTCTGGAATACAAAAGTGGTCAATTAAAAAACAAGGCTCCTGACAAGTTAGTTTCGAGATTTTTAAAAGTAATAACACAAATAACGGGATTAAGGAAATTAAGGATTAAGGAGATTAAGGAAATTGAAAACTAACTTCAAAACAACGTTTTGAAAATGGATGAAAATTTTTGAACTTGGTTTTTACTTATTCACTTATTTTTTCGGCACACAAAGAAAATACATGCATACATAAAAACAAAAGGAATTTTAGTTTATATTGTTCATAAGAATAGTGACACATAAACAAATTAATTTATATTTTTTTTAAGGTGATTGCGAAATCAACGACAAAAATATGGATTGAAACTCTGTTGTAACTGTTTTTCGAACACGAAAGGGGTCAAATTCATAAATAAATCTTTTAATGTTCATTGTTTTTCCTGAGAGGAGAGGGCAGGATTAAAACTATTAAAATTTGATAACACTACAAGTTAGATTTGAGATTTTAATTAGAAATTACACAAATAACTTTGAAAAATATGACATAAAATTGTAAAGATAATTTTTGGACTTCAAAATGGGTGTAATTAATGAAATAACACTTCAGATCCAAATTTTGCTGTTTTCAGCGGTAAGGGAGACTAGGCGTTAGATTTTTCTAATTAAAATCTCAAATCGAACTTGTAGTGTTATCAAATTTTAATAGTTTTAATCCTGCCCTCTCCTCTCAGGAAAAGCAATGAACATTAAAAGATTTATTTATGAATTTGACCCCTTTCGTGTTCGAAAAACAGTTACAACAAAGTTTCAATCCATATTTTTGTCGTTAATTTCGCAATCACCTTAAAAAAAATAAAAATTAATTTGTTTATGTATCACTATTCTTATGAACAATATAAACTAAAATTCCTTTTGTTTTTATGCATGCATGTATTTTCTTTGTGTGCCGAAAAAATAAATCTCCTTAATCCTTAATTTCCTTAATCCCGTTATTTGTGTTATTACTTTTAAAAATCTCGAAACTAACTTGTCAGGAGCCTTGTTTTTTAATTGATCACTTTTGTATTCCAGAAATAGTTCATACACAATGTCAATCTATATTCTTTTCGTAAATTATGTAAAAATCGCATTTAAAGATTTTGGAATTCACTCGTGCTGCCATCTATGAGATATGGCAGAACTACGCGGAAAATGACGGAATCTAACGCCTAGTGTGTGCATCAACCTGCCGCAGGCGGATTGCACGAGCCGCCTTGTTGGCAGGTAAGGTTTTAAAATCTGCCGAAATGTTTTTGAAAAGATTCCAAATTTAGCGAGTTTCAGTGTAAAACGGCAAAAATCTTTTACGTGATTTGTAGATAGTCGTCATGCACATGCAAACGGTTAAAATGCGTGATCAATTTCTCGACAAGTCATCAAAGTTAACTCTTTTTTAAAAAACTTCGCCAGACTTTATAAAGTTATATCTCGACATTGGGCTGACGAGGGCAAATAAATCTAGAAGAAGATGTCTTGATATGTTCTTTCGATTGCTAACTATTTAGACTTTTTGCATTATTACACTATTCGAATAATGGTTCTCTGGGCAACCGTACCTAAATATCGAATTTTGTCTGAATTGCTGGCATTACTTCTAGAAATGACAGTCAAAAACGTGACTAAAGGATTAAAAACAGGAAGCGAGCATATATTGTTTGAAAAACTGAAGTGACGAACAACTCAGTGGCCGTTCAGAGGGTTAGAAGGTTGTCACTGCAAGGGGAAATTTTAACATTAGGTCTATTGCGCAAAATACCCGTTCCACGAAAAATTGGCCGTTAAGAGGGGTCTCCGCTTAGTAGAGGTGACCGCTCTAAGAGGTTTTCTGTATGCTCAGCTGTTATTGTGCAAGATGAATTAAAGCAATAAAAACCGCAGTAGTTTTCTTTAATTTTTCAAAACAACATTAAAATCCCAGTGAATGAACAGCTGGTCATTCACTGGCTTTTCAGAGTTTTTCTGACCCAGTGAGTGACCACCCCGTAAAGCTAAAATCTACACATTCTATAAAGATTGAAACAATTAAAATCATACCCTGAATATACATACTAAATGATTCTTTTGTATAGTTAAAAAAAATAATTTATAAATACAATTAATGCGAATCAAAGTAGTTGAATACACAAAACCATCCTTATTATTTTAGAACAGAAAAAGAAATGGCGCACGGCTGTAAACATTCTATAATTTTTTACAAGAAAAATACATGACCAAAATAATCAATTAGGTATCAGATAGCTCAGAATTTGAAGGAAGAAAGCTAGTGAAGCCAATTTATCTAAAAAAATATAATTTAGAACCTTATTTTTTAAGAAATGCTGCGAAGTGGTCATTCACTGGGTGGTGGTCATTCATTGGTCGGTATACCCTATAAAGATCTTTCATTTAATATTCTTTTCGTTTACTTGTATGTTTTGCTGACTTCTTACAACAGCGTCATCTGTAATATTAGGCGATTTCAACATTTTTCAACTTACGAACTCCTTTTTTACTCAACGATCAATGAGGTAGCCCCAACAAAACCCTTTAATTTTACTCTAACACTGAAACTTAAAGTTTAAGTAATTAAGAACAGATTATTTGTAATAAAATGTCTATTCGTTTGTACTTGAAAGTTTTTTTTAATCATATATAAAGAAGTCTAAATACATAACAATTTGAACATTACGTTAGCTTTTGTTTACAAAACTCACCAGTGCTTGGCTACAACTTAGGTTAAATACACCCGTAAATCATCCTGAATGCAAGCTTGTTTTCGTACTTGTTCTTTAGGTAAGTTCAACTCGGAAACCCCTTTTCCGCCCAAGTAATTTATCTTAGAGCCCGGAAGGGGCTTCAGAGCAATATCTCGTAGTTCTTTGTGTTCCTTTTCACCACGCGTCTAAAAGTTAATTACGAAAGTACGCCAGACTTTTGTTTCAATGTACACACACACACAATATTACTTGAAACATTTCTCACAGTTTTAAGTCCAGCAAAAGAATTCTAGAAAAAGCGTATGTATTGCCGAAAAAAAAAGTTCATTAAGCTGCTTAAGCTAGTTTTTCTTCTCAGACAAATAGCATCCGTTGATTAATCATACGATATTAACAATTTATATTTATTTTAAGGCGTTATATGTCTTTTTTCATAAATGAGTGCTGTAACAGAAAAAAGTCGATATTTCGAAAGCAAAACATTGCTTCCTGAAGTAAGAGTTACGTAAGCTTTAGGGTAATAAAGAAGTGAAACTCTTTAAATTAATTTTTAATGCCATTGCTGTTTGAAAATGCCTCAACTGGTTATAAATTTTTAGGAAAGAAAAGAAAAACATGTAAAATAGCAAATATGGAATTAAAATTTTAAATGAAAATCTTTACTACGTCCTTGTAAAAGATCACAGTTCTTCAACTACGCCCTAAAAGGGTAAAAGAGAATCCCATCAAAATTATTTAGATTACGATTACAAGCGATAAAAAAAGCGGTTTTGAGATAAATGCCCACATCTCATCTTCATAAATGCCGGCCACCTTGTCTACTGGTCTGAGAAGTCTGATCGGGATAGAGGGCTCCCGGGTTCTAACTCCGGCTTGTTCATGGATGTAGTTGCTCTCTTCTGTCCTTATCCTTCCGATGCGTTGTTGTGCTGCGAATGGTTACCTACTCTAAAAACGAGTCCCTATGGCATTGTGTGTACTGTGGAAGTCGGACATCACACCAAATTTCGGTACCGTTGGAAAAGTGCAGCAGCGGTCCCTCAAATTGCCATCCTAGCTGGCCCAAGAACACAGGAACAATATTTTCATAAATAAGCACCATCTTCATCTATTCATCTGTCTAATGTTTAACACTGTTTTCTTTTCAAGGAAGTATAGTGTTATTTTCCTTCCGTCTCCTGAAGCTCAGATTAATGGGTTGAAAACTACAAAATTTTTTTTTTTCACAAAGCAGCTACTCATATGGTCACAAAAACTGTCTCTCTGAAGTGGTTTAAATTTATCAGAACTTTTTACTCCCATTGTAAGAAAGAATAAAAAAAAATACATTATGTGACATTCGAAAATAAATCTTGTGAAATTCAAATTCTTTCCAGAAAGTATCTGTTCTGACTTGTACGACGACGCAACTTCCGCTCTTCATTCTGAATTTACGAGGATGGAATGTCACTACTAAACCATAAAAGAGGAAGAAATATCAAGTTAGTGTTTTCAAAGTAGCTACTTGTGCCTTTTCTTTTCTTCTTCTTCTCTTCTTTTCAACAAAGAGAAATTACTTTCCTTTTTCCTGCAGTAAAAATCGAAATCCCTAGGTGCGTTGAACTTAATTTTCAAGCAGAGACATTCTGTTTGGGGTGGCGCCTCTCTGTTGACCCAAGCGACGTTTCTTGAATTTTAAGAACTTTAGGGGAAAACGGCAGGGATATTTTCCTATCATTAGGGATTCAGAAATTCAGTCAACAGGTTGCGGCGAGTTGAGGTAGAATGAATCTCCAGATGCGCTAGGCCAACCAAACTGGTTATTTTAAAACCGTGTTTAAGATTGGCTGTTAATGGATTCATTAAAGACTTGTGTTCTTGTTTAGGAGGTAGTAGTTATTTCTCATAAAGTATGCGGAAGGGTGGCAAATGAACTAGTTAATGCTAACTGACCATTTTCATAAGTCCTCGATAATCGGGATTTAATTGAATGAATGTATTTTAACAACTTCTCAATGAAGTAATAGTATGCATTTTAATGCTGAAGAACTATTCTAGTTGTTTGAATCTACACAAACCTTTATTCATTTTTTGAAGTGATCGATGATAAGATATGCTAAACAGCTGAAAACTTTGTTTTAAACCAGGAATGGTAAATCAATTTTATCAATCATTTGGGGAAGATTATCAAAGTTGCTGCTTGAAGAAGATTCAGAGTAAAAGGGATTTGGTTTTACTACAAGAACAAAACAGAGGACTAACTTACGGATTGTATTCCAACTTAATCTTAGATGAAGAGCTTCCTTTTGAAAAAAAAAAAACTGCTAAAATTAAAATCGTGCCTTGCACTAGAAGGTTTACATACGTTAGTCCGAATTACAAACACAGCTTCTGTTCCAATTTTATTCATAAATACTATCTAATATTAAAACTAGAATATATTGTTTTACGATAAAAATTAAAAATACAATGTTTAAAGATAAATATAATATCAATTTAACCAACGTCTACGCTCTATTTATGTCAGAACCAAATATTTTCTCAAAAATAAATAGAAGTCGTTTCTTCATCAGCTTCACTGCTGCTAATACTAGGATATTATTTTTCTAATTTTCCGAAAAGATTTTGCTTCTTCTGGGTTTTTCAAAAGTAGATCAAAATGTCCCGGGTTCCTGGTCCGAAGAAATACTGTCATATTTTTTTACTACAGAAAAAAAAGCTAATAATTATGAACTGAAAACACTTACTTCAGGAGCGGATATCAATTTATTGCTCCTTTCTGTATGAAATGCATTAAAGTTTCCGACTGATGAAAGCTACTCAGCACTGCCAGAACGATAAATATTTGTTTCTGAAATAGGATTTGTTCAATATACTGTACAATATGCTTTCATTATAGGAATGGTAGAATAGTTGATATTCGTCGGTTGTAAACTAAATTATGACGTAATACAAGCATTAAAATTATCGTGACCGGTACAACGTACCCCAAGATTCAAGGAGCCCTACTATCCCTATGGCTTTCATATATGTATTTATATTTTATGTCACAATTGTGTTTTAGTTTTATTTATATAAATAACCCAAAAATCATTAGATTTTTTAAATTTCAATAATCTATAGATTGTGGAGTGCACAAGAAATATAATTCTTGGCTCACTTCAGTTCACCATTGCCGTTGCAAAAAAGAGAGAGAGAGGGGGGGAAAAACACCTCAAAAGTTAAGGATTTAACTGATTTACCAAGAGTGTTTGTTAGAAACTTGAGCTTATGTTAAGAAATACTTTTTTTCTCTTCACTGTGACCGAATCCAATTTTGCCTCAGAGCCATTTTGTCTCTGTAATCTTTCAAAGGTAACTGCCAATAAAAAATTACTAATAGCTTCCTAAGAGCGAACTGGTACAGATAATGGAACAATGTGTTAAAAAGAGGGCATGAACTATAAAAGTAATTGTGATTATGGTAAAGAAAATTGAAATTCTCACGTACTTAAGCCAGAAGTAAGCGTGTATAAATAAATCGTTTCATATATCACATGTATGCCTCCTTTTTTTCCGGGGCTGCTTTGCAAGAAAGTAATCTTTTTTTTTTTTGTAAAAATGCTCTTTTGCTATAAATTAGGATCAGTTTAAGAGGTTACAATGAAATAGACACAAAGAAAAATTGATTTCGCTTATAGGATTGCATTTAGAAAGATATTCAATGGGTAACACTGCGCAAACATAAAGTGAAAGAAAACATTTGAAGTGTTGGAAATAAAAACTCACATAAACAAGGTGAAAATGTGCCTTTTCCAACCAAAAAGTCACTCTTAAAATGAACACCATCATATAAATAACTTGCGCTCGATATTTTAAAAGCTGAATAGTTTACGTATTGCATAAGCAGCTACTTTTTTTTTCTCTTTTTTTTTCAAAAAAAATTCAGGACCACGAAAGCGTCATGCTGTCATTTCCTGCTTGCCACAAATTCGGTCAATCAACAAAAGAAGGGCCTAATTGTTCGGGGCCTCGTCAAAGCAAATCGGAACAGAATGTGTTTACAGCAGAAAGTCGAAGAACGTGATTAGCATGTTACCGGGGAAAAGACCTTTCACTGGATTTTTGAGGAATTTGGGTGCAGCTCCTTTCTGAGCTCCAATTATCGATTGACATTATGAGCTTTCGCATGCAGGACAATAAATTTCCATGCTGTGCTTTTTTAATGCGTTTGAAGGTAATTACTCTTGCACAGTTGAAGAAATCTGACATGATAGGGCTACGCATGTGTATTGAAAACGGTTTTATCCTTTAAGGACCATAAGGTTTGCAGTTGTTCATCGACATTTTTTCTACTTTGAACTGCTTAACAGTGACGTAAATAATTTGTTCAGGGTGAACGGTAAGTAATGAGTCGATGTTAGAAATTAATATCTCGAAAACTACAGGTTCAAAAAACTACTACAGGTTCAAAAGTTTAATGCATATTCGATTTTTTTGCACCTCTCTGATAACTCGCCGAAGAGTCGAAATTCAATGCCTTCAATAACTCTGAATTGCAGTTTTAAGGTCTGTTGACTTAAGCTCAAACTCTGATGCGAACTTACGTTGAGTCACAATTGGGGCGTTAGGGCTCGAATAATACATTCGAACAATGAAAATGCTCTCAGAAACGCTACTGTCCAATGTCCATCCTTCAAAACTGCGCCTACCACTCGGGAACCATTTGACTTAAAAAAGGGGGTGATGGGTTGTGAATGGGAACTTTCCGAGGTTTTCAATTTAAAACTTGCATTCGCTATCCTTTTGACACATTTAACTGAACTGTGTATTTGAAATTAGCATCGTTTCACGTTGCTTGATACTGCTCTCAAAATGCTTCTTATTATTCTTCCGCTTATTGTTAGCTTACCTATCACTCCAATTTTGGCAAGATCACAGAAGATCTGACGCGTGCGTAAACACGTGGAAGGTTTTGCCTAAGAAAATCAGATAGTATATCTCGACATTTTCACTGAAAACTAAACACCGCAAGTCAACTCAATGAGATTGCGGGAAAATATATTTTCTAATGCACCGAATCTAACTCTAAAGTTTAAAATTGATACGGCTGATAGTTATTAAGAAATTGACATTTCTTTTCAACACGTTACTTACTGACTAGTATTTAACAGTCAACACGTTGATTACCCTGTATGCCAAGTTTTGTGACAATTGGTTCCGTAGACATTGTATTTAAATGAATGCGGCATAAGTGTCTATAGGGTCAGTTAAGAATGCAAAACTACAGCAGTTTCCAAACTATGGTTAGTTAATTGTTCAACTCAAAAAAATATATTTGGAGAATTAATTATCAAAAATCATTTATTTTTCAATGATGACTGATATGCTTAATCAAAAAAGTAGTTCTTTTTCCATCAATTAATTAATTTTCAAAAAAAAAAAAAAAAAGTAATCTTGAATAAAAGTAGTTTACATTTTACTAATCCTGTGTCTCAGCGGATAGATCGATTCTCTCAACTTTTTTAAAACCCCAACTTCATAAAAATCCTTCTGCGCGCTGCGCCCGCTGTTGAAAAATTAGAGGACAAGTGAAAATCACTCATTTTGTATTCTATTTTTCATTTTTATTTTTAGAAGATAGACTGTATAAATGGAATCGTTTACGTTAGTTCTCAACAGTCATCTTATTGTTATCAATAAAGAGAAGAATCTTGGAATTTAGATCTAATGTGGGGAGGGGGGTGGGTGATGGGTGGAATCCAAGAAAAAAGACTGAGAGAAATTTTATCCGTTTGGCTCTACAAAAACGTTCAAACACCTTTGGAACTCGGAGTTATCTTTGAAACGTTGTTATTTTCTGCTAATAATTGCCCCTGACTAAACTCATTTTAAAATCCAATTTACTACGAAGCTGCACCAAGACGATTTTGTCGGAAATATTGCTATTTTTGTACGTACAGGGCATCTATACATTTTTTGGAACAATTTAACTATTGTAATATTTTTAGAAAAAATATTAAATTAGAACTATCTATTTGGCGTGCTAATGAAGCGTACTCCATTAGCACCCTATTTAACAAAATATAGATTTAAAAGAAGTCTGGTTGATGTAACACACGTTAAAAAGGTTTTTATGTTTTTTTTTTCTTTAAGAAAAATTACTCACTATCGCTAAAATAATAAGATACATCTTTGTTCCAACAAATAACATTCTTTTCAATGCTATGCTTATTAAATTTTGGGTTGCATAGAATGCATAATACATATATTGTGGTTAAATAGATGTTCATGTAAAATGTTCAAGCAATAAACAAAACTGTAAAAGAAAAAAAAACTTTCACATTAGTTTTAATAAATCTCACTTAATATTTTGGTCAGGGTGGGAAATCTCACCTTATCCACAGCAAAAAATGACCTGTTGTTTTTACAGTATAATACTGGCAGCCGAAGCTCCAATTTAAAAGTGTAAAATGCACAGTAATTAAATGTAAAACTAGTAATTTTACAGTTTCTTACTGTAAAGTTAGAAATTTTACAATGATGTTAAGTTGATACAGTTTATTGCCGTAAAATTTAGTTGTAATTTACTGTAAAAAAGCAATGTAATACTGGCAGCAGAGGTTCCAGTTTAAAACTGTAAAATGCACGGTAGTAAACTGTAAAGTAATCAATTTTGCAGTTTGGTAGTGTAAAATTAAGCAAATATTTACAGTTTATTACTATAAAATTAGCTGTATTTTACTGTAAAAGCAACATTCATTTTTTACAGTGTTATTTTTCCAACTGCTAGCTCTGATACTCGGATTTATACGCAGATCTAAAGAAAGCTATTCAGCAAGCGGTTAGTCAGACTACATGGCTACGAGCATGCAACTCTGCTAAATTGCTCCTCTGAAAGAACTTGAAACATAATCACAAGAAAACTACATAAAAAAAAATACCCGAGCTATTAAGCAAACTGGTGATAAATAGGACAGTGGAAACAAATCAGATGGGAGTGGGCCTCTGACCACTGAACCCCTTGAAACGACCTTACTTTCCAAGATAAATGACCAGACGGATTTAACACCATCACTTATAACACAAAGCTTTAACGTACGTATTTTTCGTTGCTATTGGTGCGCATTTTTGCTTACAGTTGATGTTCTGATCGGCTTTGGAAGAGGCAAAGCTTATATGGTTTTCTCAATGTGACATTTGTTTTAACTTATATATAAGGCAGATTGTAGTTGCCTTTTGATTTCTGGCAAGGCTATATTTTATCAGCAAAATAAAACTTGTATGAAAATTTTAAATTTGATAAGGTAAATGGGCCGAATAAGACCCCCTAATGTTCATGGCTTATTTATGACTTAATCTGACTCCAAATTTTGCACATCATCACATGATGCAGAAAAAATTAATAAAACAACAACTATTTTAAAGTTCATTTATGTCTTTTAGCAGTTTGGACAAAGAAAAGCTATTTGTCCTTATTAGAAACAAGAATTCCCAATAGGATCAACTCCGAAAAACGTAGAAAAGAGTTTTCAAATAAGAAAAAAAAAAAGGTAGAAAATTCTCAATTGCTAATATAAAAACATATTAGATAAACTCAGAAACAATATCAAATGTTCCACATGTACTTTAATGGAAAGAAGAAAGATTAATCGTCACATTTTGATCTCTAATAAGCCGTTATTTTCTGGTTTTTGGTATGCACTCCCGTTCATGGTTTGTGCACATGCATGTACAGAACAGGATTATATCCTTACCCGATCCTTCGGTGTATTATAAAGGTGCTTAGATACAGATTTATTATAGACTTATATAGTATATAAATAAGGTCATTCATGGCCTTATTTATATACAATCTACTTTTCTCCTGTTATTAACCCATTAATGCCTAGCGTCCCTTTTTAGGGACGGTCCAAAAACTATCTGAATTTATCAAAAATGAACATTTCAACCAAATAATTGTGTTCAATTATTACTTTGGTATTGTTTCAATTAATTATTAACATATTGCAGCACGTAACCATTGAAAAGTGTGTTCTGTAGCTGTGTAACCAGTATACAAAATCGTTTTGGAAAAAAATGTCAGGCATTAATGGGTTAAATCCAGGAAAATGAAAGGTACACAGCGATATTTTTCCTTTTGAATTCGTCAACTTTATAAATAAGGCAACCCTGAAAACTAATGCTTATGTTGTGAGGCAAAAATTTCTCTAAGTTAAGCAAGTGTTAAAAATTGAATGATATATTTGAAAAATGTGTAAAGTTGGCTTTTAAAAACATAAAATACATTTATTAAATCTTAATTTTTTTAGTCTTAAGTGTCACTTTTAACTCAAGATGGAGTGTGACTAACGTAATCATTGAACAACAAGCAGTAGACACACTACAAACTATTTATTATGACTAATCTCACACAGTGATAATTACAACACTTTTTTAATTTTTTAAACTTCTTATGTTGTATGATTTTATTTATTTGTTTATTTACTTATTTTTTGATACTTTTTTCACAGTATTTTTCTTTTTCAACTGAGATTGACATTTCCATGGAATGACCTGTTTAGAGTGCTTTATGCAACAGTGGATACGTCTATTGAAATTAAATTGTCCTAAGACGATTCATATATAAACTGTATAAAAATCATCTGATTCCTTGAAATCATTATCACCTTTAAACCTACATTAGAGGGTCGAAAAAAGTGACTGAATTAATTAGTTCTTGAAAACCGATTGTGTTTGTCTTGCGGTTTCAACTAAAAGAACTGTCACATGTTCATTGGTGAAACGAAAAGAAAGAGTTTTACACTTCGTTTCTTTCTCTCTTTTATTATTACTTTTTTTAAATTTCTTTTTTATTTCTGTGCTTGTGTGTTAAGATGCGTGCAAAATAAGTTTGACAGATAATTACATAAAATCATGCATTAGAAAAAAAGATTTAGCCTTAATGACGCTGATAAGGACATGGTTTGCCCCGTTCATATATTTTACTTATCATCTAGTACTTTCCACGAGGAATACATGTCTGGTATCAAAAGTTTGCTAACACCGTTTAGTTTTTTCGATATAATAATATGAATATTTTACTTTTATGTTGTTTTCAGCTACTTTGGTCATGCTATATAGTTTTTAATCCGAAAAAATGCATAGAAATCTCCACCGCCATATCTAAAATCAGTGTTCAGTTTAGTTTTTGTAAAACGTTGCTTGCAATATCGTAACCCCCGAACGACGATTCTCCCAGCTAAACGAAAGCCGCAGCCACATTACTCCAATTGGTCTCGAGAAAGCTGCATTCAGTATGAAGCAAATTTGAAAATATATGCAGGCAATTCTGGACAAATTAGCAGTATAAAAATTCCATATAGAAAATGTAAGGAAACTTTAAAGTGAATGCCTTTTTTTTTTTTCATTTTTCAGTCAGACATCACAAAATTTTAGTATTTTCTTGTGAGTGGGATAAAAGGGACTGAATTAGCATGACATTAAATTATTCAATCGCGACCACTACCCTTTTGCTGAAGGAAATATATCTTAAAAATGTATGCATTTCAGTTTAACCTTTCACTAGCCTTTATAGAAAAATTTTGAAATACGAATAAAAATAGATTTCGAAATTATCGACCTTGCCTCTGGACTTGTTTATGAAATAAGCAGTTCAATTAAGCCTTAGGGATTCTTCCTAATTTGGTATTACTGTCCGTCTTTGAAAACCGTGCCTAATACTCCCGAACAGTTCCACTGAAAAAAAGGTAGATGGTTTGTTGGGGATAACTTTCCGAAGTTTTCAATTTAAAACTTGCATTTACTATATAGTTTTGACATATTCAACTAAACTATGTATTTGAAATTAGCATCGTTCCACGTTGTTTGACACGGCTCAAAATGCTTTTTATTATTCTTCCCCTTGTTGTTATCTTATGTAACACCCCTATTTTGGTAAGATCATAGAAGACCTGACGCATGCGTATATGCGAGGAAGGTTTTACCTTAGAAGATCAGACAGTAGTTAAGTTACCATAGGGCAAAAAGTAAACATGAGCGTGAACTTAATTTCCATCTTCCATCTTGCTTTATTAAAGAACTAAATAACAACCATTATTTAACACGATGAGCTTGTTATCCGAACAGGAGTGGATAATAGACAAATAACAGAAAAGATAACAATTTTACGAAAATTACAAACACAATTAACCCGTGTTTCCTTTATATTATACTTATCTCCTGATTAATTGCCGGCTTTATTGTAAGCCCTGCCGGAAAAAAAAACTCGCAGGAGGGTGTGAAATCTATTACTTAATTAGTATTTTAATAATCCCGCAGAGGAAGGAAGAGGAACAGCGCTCGGTTTCAATTAACATTCCACATTCTGGGTCCGCTTCTGCGAGGATCATTAATGGAGGACCCAATTGTGAGAGGAAAGAGAAGTGATTGATATTCTCTGGACTCGCCGGTTTACGAGGGGAGTTCAGCAGATCTCTCTGCGGAGCGGAAGAGATTCGCTCTGGCAGTCGGGAATATTAAGTGGCGTTTATGTGTGGGTTTCTTGATCTTCGTTCTGTGGGTAAATTCAAAGTGACTATCAATTAAAAGAATTAGACGCGCGGCGTACGAATGTTGGAGGGGTTGTTTTTTGAGGAAGGGAAGTTCTGGTTGCTAGAGCTTTCTTGTCCGATTCGGTTTGTTATGAGTGCCAATAATATTTTTCTTCATGCAGACACATTTATGTCTTTAATGTTTTGAACGAAATATTTCATTCTCATCTACGATTGTACGATCAGACGCTTTGAAAAATTGAAGGGGCAAGTGGTTAACAGTGATGTGCGACTTACTATTTACCATGGATGAAGGTGATAAGTCCATCCGTATCATGTCCCATTAGTCACAGAAATGGTTGGTAACTAAGAATATGACCCCGTTTTACCCGTTGAGAAAAATCCATTAAAAAAAATAACGCAATATTTTTTGAAGGCTTTTTCTAGAAATTAAAAAAAAAAAAAAAAACGTCACCATATCACCTTTATTCATTTGCCCCTTCAATTACAGTTCTATGATGTAAGAAACAATAGCTTTGTGCTGAAAATGTAAAAGATAAAAGCCAAATTAACATTGCAAACATATAGTAGACATGTTTTCGGCCGGCCACCTTGTATAGTGAAGGCTGACTCAGATGAGGAGGTTCTGGGTTCAAATCCCGACTCAGTCATGGATGTTCTTTCTCTCTCCTCCTTTCGTTTTGTGAATGTGGTGCTGTGCTATGAATGGTTGGCCTGCTCTGTAAACAGGTCCTAATGGTATGCGTGTGCTGTAGAAGTCGGACTTCACTTTAGGTTATGGTACAGTTGGAAAAGTGAAGCAGCGTACACAAATTGCCAGCTTAACTGGCACAAGACAATAACAACAGACATATTTATCTGCATTAAGTCAGAACTCACGATAGGTCAAATCTAAAGGGAACAAAGAAAAAATTTCGACTTATCGGACGATCGGTTTCTAACATTTGAGTACTGAAAAGATTCAGAAAGTTTCAGTAATATGTACATTGTACATAACTGAAAAAATTTCAAAACTTATAAGTTTTTACAACAAAAGATGCTGTTTAATTTAAAGCATTTGACACAAAAACAAATAAAATATAAAAAGCTTTTTAAATCTAAAGACTATTTCCATCAGCTTGATTCGCACTAAAAAGTATGAAATAAAATAAATATATACTTTCTTGATGACAACTTTCAAAAATTTCAGCTGATCTAATTATATCTTTATATGTTGAATAATTCTAAAGTAGCAAATAAAATTTAAATTAAAAATTTCAGAGACGAAATAGGCGGTTCTAAGCTGTATACCTCCTATTTCGTCTCTCGATGTGATTTCTAATGTTGTTCCGAAGAAAATATTAAAAAACTGAGCTTTATATTTTAACGAAATCGAGTTACTATTTTATGCACCTTTACTACTTGGTAACTGCCCAAGTAAAAACGCTGTCCAAGCTTCATACTCGTTGATCGTTCTTAACTGTGCTGTGAACATGCACGAAAAAATTTTCAACTTTTATAAAATAACGAAGTTTTGGCGGTCATGGGCTCTTGCTCTATAATAAGAAATGGAACATCTCATTCTAGATGTTCCATTTCAATTTTTTTGAAAACCTAAAATAATTATGAAGTCACTAAATTTTGCTTAATAGCACAGTCAGATTTTTTATTTATACTGCATATCATACGGAAAGAACATTGATGAATAGTAATATTTCAAAAGTTCAAAACAATACATTAAGTAATTATTAAAAAATAAATAAACTAATTGAATTAAGATTTATTACATAAAATACAAATATTATCCAATACGAAAGGAATTGATCCCAAAATAGATAAAATACAAAGTACTCAATAAGTTGCGAAAATATTTCTGCCGTCATAATTACCCTAAATCTAAATTTTGCTGCAATTCTTTTTTTGTAAATTTTTCGTTGTTTGTTCAAAGACATAGTTATCAATAAATTTAAAATTTTGTTCCTGCAGGGTTGTACTTATGAGCTAAAACATTTAAAAAATATAATAGCATTCATGAAGGTTAAAAGTTTGTCTTCTAGCTTTTCCCAACGTTTTTTTCCTTGCAGGTAGAGCTTTCTTTCTTTAGACGATAGATTAATCGTCAACAAAATAAATAAGGTAACAGCCGAAAAAAGAAAAGATCAGTAATATGTGAGAGGATTTAACGTCTGCAAGAAAAGTAAATGAGTAAATAAGTAAAAAGGAGAAAATAATAAGATGGAAACTATTTGTGTCAGTATAAATGAATGAATACTGTAAGAAGAGACATATATAAAGCAATGAATCACTTGAATCGCTGTTAATCAATAACAAAGACAATAAACTGAAAAACGCCAAGCATCTACAAAATAAAATTCTTGCAAAATCAAAAAAAAAAAGAAAGAAAAGAAAAAGAAGAAAGAGAGAAAACCTGTAGAATAAATGCTTTTTAAATCCTCATCTCTTCGTCCCGTTGCGAAGCATTTCAAATTAGAGCTAAAAGTTACAGACATAGTTAAAGAATACGTTTTAGTTTTTGATAAGCTTCCGGCAAGACTTGACATTTGAATCCCAGTTATCGACTTCGTTTTTCATTATTATATTCGGCAATTCCTGCCATATTGCTAATTAGATCTGCTCCCAACGTGTTATTACCCTAGTTACGTTGTTTTCATTAAGTATTAAAAAAGAATATTTCGTTCCACATTCTGTTACTCGCTAATGAAAATGTTAGGCGATTTCATACGTTTATTGGACAAATTTTCGTGCTTTTTTCCTCGCGACTTCTCAACTCGACTTGCGCGATTCCGCCGCGGGGGCCGTTCATTAGCGACATTAAGATGTTGCCACGACCGGCTGTGTTAAGTGGATGGCTAATTACTTGCAAAATAACTCTTAAGTGGTCAGGACAGTTGAGCAAGATATTTTTTTTATCGATCTGTTTGTAATGTCAAGAATACTTCAGAATCTTGTCAAAGGGCAATAGCAAAATGGCCTCGTAACACGGGTCATAGAATATGAAAGACTTTTTTTTTAATGTGTTAGTTACCTAAATTTAGAACTAATGTGGGGAATTTAAACTTCAGATAAAAATATCTATCATATCTAAGGCTTTTTATACAAAATGTTTTAAAATTAATCTATTTAAACTATATTTTTCATTTTCATTTTGTCTGCTATAATATAAATATTTCTTTTTTAATGTATAGCATTTTTAGCAGTTGAATTTTTTTTTTTCATTTCAAATTACTTCTGCTCACATTTCTAACCACATACATTATTATTATTTTTTTTTTGAAAATTGCTCCATATATTATGGTATAACTTTTAAAACACTATGATAGTTTGTTTTTCTTTTCTATAATATTTAGTAATTAGGATTCATGATAATTTTTAGAACTGAGTAATCAACTGCATAGCATGTAAATTCTGAAGCAAAAAAAAAAAAAAAAAGGCAAGAAAAAAAATAGCAACACTTCAAAACTGAGTTACAATCGTTAATGACAAATACGTTGTCAGTAACAAATTCATCTCTTTCTCACATACATACGCTATAATATCTTGTGCCATGCTTATTCCGTTTTTCAAATTTTTAAGTAACGTTCTCTCTCACAGAACTAATATTTTGAAATGTTATACCATAATTCCAGTTAACTTAAAATTAGAATGCATTAATGTGCATGAGTCAACTTCCTGTTTCTAAACGGGTCACTTTACCTGTTTTTGAGTTTTAAATAAAACTCCTAGCATATACAGTCATTATTTACTGTAATCAGTCATTAATTAATAGGACTACTACCCCAAAAGTTCATTGTTACATTTTTATACTCCAGTGCTTTTTCAATTAAGTTTTTTTTTTAATACTGTACATTGGATATTGTCATACATTAATTACAGTATAATTTTTGCCTTAAACACTGCTAGAAAACGGAACATAAGTAAGCTTAAAAAAAAAGTAGCATTGTGTCTAGTGTACACTGTAGTTAAAACTGTAAAATGCACAGTAATAAACTGCAAAACAGGCAGTTTTACAGTTTTTTAGTGTAAAGTTAGCACTTTTAATTAATTGCCGCAAAATTTAGCTGTTTTATATTGTAAAAACAACAGTGTAATATTGGAAGCAGAGGTTCCAGTTTAAAACTGTAAAATTCACAATAATAAACTGTAAAATTAGCAATTTTTGTTTATTACTGTAAAATTAGCAATTTTAGCAGTTTATTACTGTAAAATTAGCTATAATACACTGGCGGAAAAAAAAATCCCAACACCAAGAAAACTTGTGTTAGATAAACGAAATTTGGTAAGCGTGTTTATACAACTGAAAGATGACATCGATTGAAATTTCGTGTTCCGCGCATAAGTGTGGCGCAGCTGGCGTCACACAGAACATGCAAATAGGGCTTGTTTTAAAAGCGTGTTGTGAAGCTCATGTGTATTATTTTTCCGTGAAATTTGACAAATTGCCTTCATGTTAGCCAGGAATGCCTTTAACAAGACGAAGAAGCCATTATCAACAGCTCACCGAGTTTAAACGAGGTCGTACAATTTGGCTACGAGAAGGTGGATTTTCATTTCGCGATATTGCAGAAAGACTTGGGCGGGAATGTTTCCACCATGCATGATTATTGGAAGCTATGGGCAAGGGATGGTGCTACCTCAAGAAGATCGAGTTCCGAGCTGCCACGTGGCACGACTGAGAAGGAAGATCGTCGAATCTTGCGTACGGCTGTGGCGCATCGTACTGCATCTGCGGCTGACATTCGAGCTGCAGTTCGTACCGTTGTGACCCAAGGAATGGTAAGAAACTGTTTACTTCAAGGACAGCTCCGAGCCAGGCAGCCTGTAGCCGGTATTCCATCGACTGCAAACCATTGCCTTTTCCGACGGCAGTGGTACCACGACAGAGCTCACTGGAGGTCGGAGTGGTGATCTGTTGTAATTTTTGATGAAAACAGATTCTGAATTAGTAGCAGTAGTGGCTGTATATTGGTCAGAAGGAGGCCAGGGGACCGCCTGCATCCAAGCGGTCTACGGCCTAGACACACGGGACTCATACCTGGAGTTATGGTCTCTGGAGCAATTTCCTACGACAGCAGGAGCATTCTTGTGGTTATCCCAAACTCACTGACTGAAAATTTGTCGTCAGTCTGTAAATTTAACCAGTAGTACAGCCCTTCATGAGTAGCATTCAAGGGGGCGTTTTCCAACCGGATAACGCTCGCCCTCACATCGCTGCTGTAACGCAATGTGTTCTACAGAGTGCTGACATGTTACCATGACCTGCAAAATCACCAGGTCTGTCTCCAATTGATAACGTATGGGATATCATGGGATGGCACCTCGAGCATCATCCACAGTCAGCAATGACGGTCCTAGTATTGACACAGCAAGTGCAACAAGCATGGAACTCCATACCTCAAAGTGACATTCGGCACCTGTATGACATAATGCATGCACGCTTGCCTTCAAAATTCTGGAGGTTACACCCTCTATTAAATTAACATAATTTCACATTTGCACAGCATTTTCTTGAGCTTAAATTAGCCAGTGATCTTGTACATTTAATCAATTAAACATGTTAACTAGACAATTGCATTACCCAAATTTCATTACTCTACGGCAATTTTTTCTTGGTGTTGGGATTTTTTTTTCCGCCAGTGTATACTGCAAAAACAACATTCATTTCTTACAGTATACATAGTGGAGTAGAGGAACATGGAACCAAGAAAAGTAGTTAAAATAACTTAACTTTCTAAAACTAAGCAAAAAGTTTGAAAATTTATTTTTTTTTTACATAAAGTAAAGGGAAGAATAAAATATTTTTCTAAGGAAAAAATTCATATAGCAGTACTTTTGATCAAATAAATGATCAAAAGAAGGAATGAATAAATGCATGTTTTATGCAAACGGATAAATAAATTAATTAGTTAATTAACCCATTAATGCCTAGCGTCCCTTTTTAGAGACGGTCCAAAAAGTGTGTCGGAATCGTCCAAAAATTAACATTTCAACCAAATAATAGTGTTAAATTATTACTTTAGTATTGTTTCAATTCATTATTAACGGATTGCAGCACATAACCATTGTAAAGTGTGTTATGTATCCATTTTATTATGATCTTAATCAAGAATTACATCGTTCAATCTCAAGAGTAAAAAGCTAAATTTTAAAAATTATTCTCAGCTTCCCAGTTTATGTTAATTGCTGCTTTTATTTCCTCTTATAAAATGTTTTTTCATATATTATATCGTTGGCAGCAAAAATTTTCAGTAAAACAAGTATGCACCCTCTAGTGGGTAGCGTCCCTTTTTAAAAACGATTTTTCTTTTCTTAATAAAAACATTATTTTTCACATGACATTTTTTAAAATTATTTTTCCTGTACATTAAATACTATTTGTAACCAGTATACAAAATATCTTTGGAAAAAAAATGTCAGTCATTAATGGGTAATATAAGAAAAAATAAATGAGTGAATAAAAAAGCGAATGACTAAAAAAAATCAAGTGAATAAATGAATAAACAACTTAGCTATTAATGAAAGAATGTAAATTAGTTAATAAATAAATGAATACGTTAGAGGTTTACCACATAATTGAAAACGTAATCGAAATGAACTATTGCACTTTGCCACTCATGCTCTATACTAGAGTTTAACAAAGTTTGGTCTGCGCGATCATGCCAGAGGTCTGTGGTGCTATACTCCTAAAACGTAAAAAATAGTTGAAATTGAAGGGCGAGTAACAATATTTTTATTCAAAATGAGAGGATAGAGAATGAGATATATATAGGGAATAGAAAAGTTATTGCTTACGTACATGCAGAAGGCAACACATTTTCCAGAACCCTTGATTTTAACACATATTTGACACTTAGTTGAGCTTCGAATATCTTTTTACTTCCGCAGCTCAAAACAATAATATTGCATCGTAAAATCTAGACAAGAGCTGTAAAAAATATACAGAACAATGAGTCAATAAATTCAGAGAAGAAATTTATATTAAAAAAACGTAAAAGCAGATGACAAAAATAAAAAAAAAGTAATGAAATGTAAAGCAGATAACAAAAAAAAAAAAAAGTAATGAAATGTATGAAGTTTTTTTTTTTTGCACGAGGGGAGGAGTGGAAGTGGTTAAGGGGACTCAAATCTCTTTTAACATTCGAGCGCGCAATGGGCCTTTTCGACCCGGGCGCAAGGAAAAACATTCGCAGCTCTACTTCTATTTGAAAGAAATGGTCCACTGCAGCTGCATTCAAAATCGATCCCTTGACTTTGGATATACTTTTGAGATGCTTGATTAATATTTGTCAAAATCATGATTCACTTGTAAATTATTCATTAAATATTGTTTAAATGCTCTTAAAATGTAATGTGGGTCATTCTGATCCAGCGTGCCCTGTCGTGTATCGGTATGTCGCGCGTTTTCCGGAAAGCTAAGTATGGAGGTTTGACCCAGTTTGGGCGCTCCCGAGGAATCACAAATAGAAATATTAATTTTCAATTTAAGTTTAGAATAATAAAATAAAATGCTGGCATACAATACAACTAGGGAATAATATCAACTGGAAAAAATTTTACGGTAAAAAATGGAAAAATATTTTTGTAAAAACCTTGTCCAACTTTCCTAGTTTCCCCTACCTTGATTTTTAGAGGCATCTGAGTACTTTTTGACTAGAACCAATTCCATGTTTAATGATACACTGCAAAAAAGGAACGGCTGTTTGTACAGTGTAATACTTGCAGCCGAGGTTCCAATTTAAAACTGTAAAATACAAAGTAACTGACTGTAAGACTAGTAATTTTATAGTTTCTTACTGTAAAATTAGCAATTTTACAGTTTATTGCCATAAAATTTAGCTGTATTATACTGCAAAAACAATACTATAATACTAGCAGCCGAGGTTCTAGTTTAAAACTGTAAAATGCACTTTCATAAAATGTAAAATTAGCAATTTTAGTTTATTAGAGTAAAATTAGCAATTTTAGTTTTTTTCTGTAAAATTAAAAATTTTTAGTTTATTACTACCAAATGAACTGTATCTTACTGTAAAAAACCATTTATTTTTTACAGTGCACAGTTAAAATATTGGTATATAAGCTGCGCTTCGAATTGTGTGAAATATTTGACTATTTCACTTTGTCCTGCTATTTCACTTTACGCTACAATACTATACGCTACATACTAAAGTCAGCCGCAAAATGAGCAAACCAGAACAATTTGAATGATTATTTCTTGCTGAACTTTCACTAGTGGTACTTTTTTGTAACCAACGTCTTGAAACATTTTAGTTAATCTCCAAAATTTAAAATTCCATTCTTCTCCCTGAACATTATAAATCATAACCGATCAAATTTCAAAATGTCTCACGCTGAAAGTCCGTGACTTTAAAGGATCAAATGACGAGGATGCCACATGGGGGTCAACACCCATAAAAGAAGAGCTTGCGTTCTGAGTCTGTAAGACGAGAACCTGATAGTTAATCGAAAATCACCATCTACGAGGCTATGTCCATGTTTAAGGATGGTACATAAGCTGCGCTGCGAACTGTGTAAACTATTTGACTATTCCACTTTTTCCTGCTATTTCACTTTACGCTACATTCCTCTACTTAAAGAGTCAGCCGCAAAATGAGCAAACCAGAACAATTTGAATGATTATTTCCTGTTGAACTCTTACTAGTGGTATTTTTTTGTTACCAACGTTTTGAAACATTTTAGTTAATCGCTAAAAGTTAAAATTCCATCCTTCTCCCTGAACATTATAAATCATAACCGATCAAATTTCAAAATGTCTCACGCTGAAAGTCCGTGACTTTAAAGGATCAAATGACGAGGACGCCACATGGGGGTCAACACCCATAAAAGAATAGCTTGCGTTCTAAGTCGGTAAGACGAGAACCTGATAGTTAATCGAAAATCACCATCTACGAGGCTATCGAACGAGTCAGGAATTAGCATAAATAAGCTATCATTAAAAGTAATTGAATTTAAGGCTAATCTCCTAGCATATCTATTGCTTCATTTTAAGTAAAGATTCATTTGTTTCATCACAAAAAATGATTTATCATGAATTATTTTTCTGTGTGTTGTGTGAAATGTTAAAATGAAATGGAGAAAATAAATACTTCTGCGTTGGAATTGTTAAATGATCATTTTAAAAACAATTTTTGGATCCAGTTTTTGCTTTCTTGTTTTAAATGTTTTTTTTCTTTTTTTTGACTTTGGAGCTTTTATTTCAAGAATACTCAATTCATGTACTCATAGATATAAATTCTTATTCTTAAAATTACTTTTTACTTCATTAATTAACTGCTTGGAAGCTATTTTTGAAATTGTTAAAAGGGATGCTCGTACATTTTAATTATCTATGCAATATTATCTACTTATATTAAAAACTGAGTTTCTTTCAAACTATCTTTCTTTCTATCTATCTTTCTTTCTATCTATCTATGTCACGCTTCTTTCTCCTGAACGCCAATGAACTGAAAGTCGAACCAGGTCCTGATAGATAGGTAATTTTTCAGGCTTCATTAGTTTTAATCAATTAATAAGTAGTAAAATTTAAAGCTGTTAAGCCTAATAAATGATTAAATATGAAATCCATTGTTGCAAAACGTGGTTGCTATGAAACAGTAATAACAATGATAATGAGAATTTCGAATGAAGGCTTAAGTAAACCAAACACGAAACTCATAAGCGAGACACTTACGTAGTATTTTTTATTGCTTGCTACTTGTAATATTTTGAAACATTCATTTGTTGAAAAGCCATCTACTTATATAAAAACTGAGTGTCTATGTCTGCTTCTTTCTCATGAGCGAGCAGAACTTGCTGTAACTTTCCTCACCATTTTGAAAGCGCGTAGCATCTTAGTAATTCGAATGATTTTTTTTGATGCAGGAAAAAAGTGAAGGCGTGAGGCGCCTGTTAACGAGCTGCATTGGCGGCGAGTTTCTTTTTTTTTAAAACATTCTTTACTACTTTAAAGGCGCGAAGCGCCCGTGCAACACCGGGCCACGCAGCTAGCTGCTTGGGCATTAGTGGGCCACGTACGTAGTATGTCTTAAAATCTTATGAAAATTGAATTATATCAAATAATATCACATCAGAATGAGGTAAAAGTTGGGTGGCGGGGGGACATTATGCATCAACATGCCGCAGGAAGCTAATCTAGCTGCCCTGGCAGCTAGTAAATTATTTAAATCTTGTGAAGTACAAGAGAGGAGTTTTAAAACATTCATAAATTTTATTCCCGGTACACATGAACTTGCCCCCCATTAACGACGTGGCTCAACGGTACCCTAAATAGCTATAAATATGTCTATAGATGTTATTTTAATTCTTAAAACTGCCACATCATTTGAAAATTCATCTTTAACGAGATGGTCAGGAAAAAAATTAGTATTTTTGTATCACGAAAAAAAGAAAAAAAAAATGTGTTATTGTTTTTTTTCGATTTTGCTAGAAAAATTGTACACTATTTATTTTACTCACGTGAAAATTCATTGAATCAGCGTCATATTACTATTTGCCATTAAAAATAATCACAACAGCAATAAGTAATAAACTTAAGAGACTACGTGATGGGACAAAACTGGTATAAGGCATATTTGTAGGCTAATTGGGGGATAACATAGAAGTAGATGAAATCAAATCAGGAAAAAGAAGAAAGGCGGTGTTCTCCAACCTTTGACCACATACAAAATATTTTCTTTCTAAGAAATAAGGTCATATCAAAAGAAACTAAAAGAAAAAGTAATTGAGAAACAGCAGAAAACAATATAGAACAAAATTGGCTAATATCGAATCAGCAGAAGCAGATGGTCAGATCTGATAAAAAGAGATAAATTAATTCAAAAAGGCAGATAATTTCTGAGTTATGTTTGCAAGAATGCTTTGTTTTCCTTAAAGATGGATGTTATCGGTCAAAATAATAACACCCAATTTGAATTAAAATATTGCAGATTCGCAACCAAACTATCAATTTGTAGACTTTAAAATTGTAAAACGTGGAATATGGAGGTAATCAGGTGTTGTTTAAGATATGCAAAAGAGCATGTGGCTTTTAAATTGAATAAGTTTTCAAAATGCGATTAATCTTAATGATAGATTGGATCTGTCTTCATAAAATTTGTTTTTTGTAGTAAAGTATACATGTTTGATGATCAGTTAAATCAATAAAAATTACAAAAGGGATAATATCTTGGAGCAAATTTATCGATTGATTTCATGGATCCACTGTAACACGATCTCTATTTCGCTAGCTCATAGCATTGCAAATCTTTGACAATCAATGAACAAAGAGGACAAAAAGCTCGAAGTTGGTTTCAAATACTGAAAAAAAAAAAAAAAAAAAAAAAAAAAACGAGAATCTCTACAAATAACTGCTTAACTGCTTTGAAAAACTTATTTTCAACAATTTAATTTCAAACAATGTGCGTGAGAGAGAGAGAGAGAGAGAGAGAGAGAATTTTTAATAACTATTTTCAAATCTTATTTTTCCGCTATAAAATTGCACTACTGAACCTAAATGGTCGGGTAGTGTTTAAATAAGCTAAAAATTTAATTTAAATGATTTTAATAATTACTATTTCTCAATTTGAATAGCTATATAATACTTTTCTTCCGTTTTATATCAGCAAATGCAATAAAACTGTTAAAATATGAGTAGGGCAGTTTAAAATTAGAGTAATTGCTGATTATAGTTCCCATGAATGAATGTACATATTTTGTGCCTTGATATAGCTGTTGACACAAGTTTTATCCTTCTCACGGAAAATGCATTCAGCTCAAACGCAAGTTTATTTTTCTCACCCATTACGCCACACGCTTCAGGGTTCCCGTGTCTACCACTACTCGTATTTTAACCGGTCGTTTGGGCCCTGGTGATTGCTCTGTTTTTTTCTTTTTAAATCTAAGTCAGGAGCCGTGTAACTCCTGATACAGCAGCCCCAGATGTATTGATATAGAATGGGAACTTAGAGGACTTAGTGACTACGAATGTCCTTTATATGTTGCATCGATGCAATCTTAAGACTGAATGCCTATTGGTTTCTGGATTTCAACATAAAATAAAAATGTGCTCAAAATTCGGAGCACACTGCCAACTATCGGAGATCTTCGTAAAAAAGCAGAGGAATCAACGATCGGTTGATTTCTAAATTTAAATTCAGAATTTAACCAATAAAAATTTCCATTTGAATTGTTTGGATCCATCGCCGCGCGCTTTCTTCCGAACAGTTGGATCTTTTTTTAAGGCGAATGCAGTAGGTACTGTCTGATTTTCTTAGGTAGAACCTTTTGCGTATTTACTCATGTGTTAGGTCTTCTTTGATCTTACCAGAATAGGGGTGAAAGGTAAGATAACAATAAGGAGAAGAAAAATAAGGAGCATTTTGAGTCGTATTAAAACAACGTAAAACGATGCTAGTTTCAAATATATAGTTCATTTGAAGTGTCAAAAAGATAGCAAATGCGAAAAAAAAATTGAAAACTTCGAAAATTTCCACTCACAATCCATCACCCCTTTTTTAAGTTCAATGGTTCCCGAGTGCTAGGTGCGGTTTTCAAGGACAGACAGTATTTACGAGGGTTGTTTTCTTTTTTTTTTTCAACCTCCGTTCGGCTATAAAAAATAAACGAATTCAAATAAAAAAAAAAAATTTTTAATCAAAAGTAAGGTACAATCCTCTACAATTCTCTACATAATCAACTTGAAGTTTGAAGCATTTGTTATATCTGTGAATAAGCTTTATAATAGCCTCCTCGTAGAATGTTGCCGCCAATGATTGGAAGTGAGTTGTGACGGTGACTTTGGGTTCCACGCCACTTTGGAAGCCCGAAGCCTTACCAGACCTCAAGCAGGGGTCTCCCCAAGCAGGGTGAACGGTCATTGTCATGCCCCAAAGCAGGGGGCATGGCAATGTCCATCATCATAGCACTCGTGTCATGGTGCTGGAGGGACCCAACGGTCCCTCCAGCAACTTCATGCATTCAATGGGACATTTTTGAACACCCACCATTAAGTTCCGACCGAGCACCAAGTGACTTTACATGTGTTCCCTGAACTGAAGCAAAGACTTGGAGACCCCTGCTTGAGGTCTGGAAAGTCATCGGGCTTCCAAAGTGGCGTGGAACCCAAAGACATCGTCACAACTTACTTCGAATCATTGGCGGCAACATTCTACGAGGAGGCTATTATTAAGCTTGTTTACAGATATAACAAATGCTTCAATCGTCAAAGTGATTATGTAGAGAATTGTACCTTACTTTTGATAATAAAATATTCTTTTTATTTGAATCCGTTTATTTTTTATAGCCGAACGGAGGTTGAAAAAAAAAACAACCCTCGTAGTATTACGGGGCGTTGGATGCACGCACGCCGATAAAATGTGTTTTATTGCGAAAACAAAAACAGTAGAGAAAATTACAACGTAAAACAGGCACAAATAAGCAGGGATACTGCAGACACGTGTTTCGGCGTTACAAGGAACGCCTTTTTCAGTGCAAAAAAATGTTGAGCTTATGGATGCACAGACCATGACTTTCTGCTATCCTTAAACGACTAGCCAGAGAACAAAGGAAATCCCGTACAGGGCGAAGTTACTGTTGTCGCCGCTTGTGGCGTTGATCTCCTAGGGTTGGTTTGCGCGTATTTCTATTATAAAAATCTTAATTTCGCTTTGCTTTTCCGTGAAAACCGCGTTATTTCTTTCAAGTGATTTTTCTGTTCATGCATTATTCATCGAAACACATCCCACGATACTTGATTGCACATTAATTTCATGTGTTCTTTTTTTTTTTTTTGTGAATGTTGTTTTAGAGTGTCTATTGCAAAGTATTGACGAAAATCATTTTCATTCTTTTCGCAGGCACTTTTTTTTTTTTTTTTTGTATTTTAGTTTGCAATTTAATTAACAACTGGTACTGGCGCTATAAGAACGTTGGTGTGCTCATTGTCTTCACTTAAAAATAATCTGAATCTCTGAAAAGTTTAAATTAATTCATATATTCATTACATTATTTTATTTTATTAAATTTTTTTTTTATTTTTTTTTTTATTTATTTTTCCTTTTTGCAACTCCGGTTAAAACGAAAGTGAGGAAAATGTAATCCTTTAAATAAATGATTGTCTCTCGAATATATAAAGCTATCTTCTAAATCAGATGTAAACGTAATGTTTCACGTAAATGTAGTTCCGAAGACTGCATGTGTTATGACTTTTAAACAATGTTTAAATTGTTTCATGTGCATTATAAATATTTTAAACTGTGAACACATAACAACACTATGTATTTTGATGTTTTTTTTTTCATCAAGACTGAAACAGTTTTACTCCTAGAAATCAAGTCTTTACATCCATGTTATTACTATAGCCGTCCCTTTAAAAAGCCGCACCGAACCCTAGGAGATCAGCGCCAAATGACTGAAGTGGCAGAAATTGTAAGTTCTGCATGTACGCTCTTTTTCGCCCGTCTGGACAGCCGTTTAAGGATCGCAGGAAGCCATGCATTGACATCCGACAAAAGCAACGGAAACATAAGCGAACAGCTTAAAAAGCAAACATAGCGGATTACCCAAACACCAATAAAAATTTTAAGCCAAAAAAGATTCAATGGGAAAATAAAAATTGAAGCGAAGCTGTCTACCAGGTACGAAATGGAAAGAAAGAATTCGATTGGGGACACGATAAAATTCACTGAATCATTTGTGTGTAGAAAAATTGGTAATAAAACTGCGTTAAATTGCCATTGCACAGAAACGCTGCTAATATTGTCCGTTTTTATGCCATTTTGTGTCTAAAAAATAAGCTCCAAAAAAATTTGTCGTTGCGAAACTTTCTTGTCACAAGAATCATCTGTACGTGACTGTTGGATTAGGTAGGTCGAAAACGAATGCCCGAAATTTCGTAATAGTCGGATTAAATCATTTCGACTTTTCTTTAGAAAGCAAAGAAGGGCATGATATAATACTTGTATCTTCAGGTTATGTCAACATCTTACAAATTACTTTCCTTTTTCCTAGCTAGTGAAACTTAAGAACTCCTCCTTAACAAATTGCGGGATAACACAAGGTAATGAAATTTAAGAGAATGTGAAAGATTTTTTCGTATCATCTAATAGCTCGTAAAAAAATAAGTAAATAAATAAAACGGAGAGCTGTGGGTTTTTTCTTCCTATTTCCTTTTTTCTGCGTAGTACTTTTTCTTTCTATTTTTAATGTCTTAAGATAGAAAGTAGCAGGCAAGACCAGGTTTTTTTTTTCAGTCACAATAGCTCATTCTTCCTTTTTTTTAAATGTAATTTCTAGTTAAATAAATCAAGAAAACGTTTTAAAAATTAATAACTTCTTTCTTTATCATGATAGTACCATTTACTTTTGAATGTTTTTATTGATGATTTAAAAATTAAATAACGTCTGCATTCTAGCTGAAGAGTTTTGTAATTTTTAAGTCTTTCAAAACATTTTTTTTCTTGGTCTTCTAAACACTGTCTAGAGACCATCGGTTTCCAAAATAATATTTCTAATCGTGTACTCATTAGTTAGAGTTTGTAACATAGTTAAAAATTACGTTTCACATAACGTGTTGAATTATTTTTTTGCTACCCATATATGTAGCGCACTATTTGCTATCATTCATTCACTTCATTATTATTGTCATGTCATTATTTTCATAGAAATGTTTTAGTGTTTTCACTTCCTACAAAGTGGGAAAGGGATTGCAGTTTTAAATTGATTGCATGTAATTTCCTCCAAACTTGAACTAATAACAGGAAGCAACTTTGTAAAAAGACTAAAAAAGATAACATTTTTCTGACTGACTATACTCTTAAAAACGAATGAGACAGTGCAGACAATGATAAAGTCTTCATTTTGATCCACTGTACCGCTTGGTACCTTTTTATTTAAACAATCCTGAAAATAATATTATAGAATTTAAACTTCCTGCAGTGGAAGACCTCCGTCTTGCCAATTAAAGGTGAAAAACTTTTCCAAAGTTTATTAACATATGTTAATATCGATCGCGAATCATTTTATTATGCTATCAAATTCGAGACCAACAAGATTTACTGGGTATCTTTACATAATTCTTCAACAAAGTGTTAAATAACCATATTTTCTTTCTAAATTATGTAAAAAAAACATAACTAATATAAAATAAGAGGAAACCAGTAATAAAGTTTGCCTGTTTAGAATGAGTTGTAAAATATAAATACGTTATTCACATGCACTAAATAAAACTTTAACGCGCGGCATCAGAATTCATTTTCATTTTAATTCGCTTATTTTAATACATTTATTTGCTTGTTGTAGATTCTTTTACTATTCAAATTCTTTCTTATGCAGAACTTTTCGTCAGAAATAGCTCTCATCAGAAAGAATTCAGGGCACAGATTTGATTTCTAAACTCACGAAGACACTAGATTTTTTTTTTTTTCTCTTAAGATTTACGCCACGCTCAAAGGAAAGGTGAGCATCACTTCGGAAGTTATGTCGCTGCAGAAGACTTTATAGCTTCATATAAAGTGGCAAATAGACGGAAATAACGGAGGACTCATGAATTTGACGAACTGGAAAAATAACAATGAATATCCCTACTTTCCGGGTTGGGTGCCACAGTTAGCCTTTCATTCTCAAAAGTAAAAGAAAGTTACGACACGTGTTAGTGACTTTTGGATCGTATGCGAAAAGGATGAGGAGTTACTCGTTTTACAGCTCTTCTTCTTTTTGAGCAAACGCAATCTTAAGAAAATGTAGCAGCTCTATCTGTATGATAAAGCTGCGAAATTCCTCCAATGTACTTTGATGTCCACAAATAAAGGTTTTCAATATTTAAAACAGTTCCAAAATGCACTAAATTTAAATTTGACCCATTAATGCATAGCGTCCCTTTTTAGGGACGGTCCTAAAAAGGGGTCTGAATTTATCCAAAATGAACATTTCAACCAAATAATAGTGTTCAATCAGTACCTTGGTATTGTTTCAATTCATTATTAACAGATTGCAGCTCATAACCATTGTAAAGTGCGTTCTGTAGCAGTTTTAATATGATCTTTATCAAAAATGACATCGTTCACAATCTCAAGAAAAAAAGTTTTCAAAGTTATTCCCAGCTTCCCAGTTTATGTTTATTGCTCGTTTTCTTTCTTCTTATAATATATATTATATTTAGTCTGTTAGCTTAAAACTCTTCAGCCATTCTTTTGTGCTCTTTAACGTTGTAGTCTTTTAACTTTATTTCTTACTAGCAAAAATACCCGGCGTTGCCTGGGCCAGTAAAAATATTGAGAAACAATTTATAATCGCTTTTTTTCCCCAAACTAAAAGAACTCAAAACGTACCGCTTTGACGATTTAAAATGTCGCTAAATTTGCGGTAACTGTTTTGGGATACCTGGGATAATTTTTCTCCCCTCCCTACTTTATGCAAATATGCTTAGGTATTATTAAGCCAGTAATTTTTGTCAAAGAAAAATTGTCATTTAATGCTAAGAAAATATTGCTGACCATGAAATGACGCTAAAAGTTTTTGTCCTAAGTGATTTCGAAATTAGTAGGGAGCATTTGACAATTATTTGTGCGAAAAACACAAATTAATGGTAATTTTAGTTTTGGGGTCTGATTAATTTCGTATGCGGATTACTTTCTGCTTTGACGTAAGTTTCAAAAGTTTTTTAATGACAACGTACGGAATCGGCCAAAAAAAAAAAAAAAACAACTTTTCTTCAACTGTGGGAGTATTATTTCGATGATTAAGATTTTGGCGCAATCTACAAATATCAGACAACAATCGTTTTATTTTAGTTATATCGTAAGAAGTAAAGTATTATTACATAGTCTTTGGCGCCAGAACTGGCGTCAGTGGAAAACATTACCCATAATCTTAGTTATTATAATATTTTTGCAACAAATTCGGCAAGATACCTGTTCGATTGTATTCTAAGTGACCAATTGTAAGTACCGCCCAATCAACGCCAACAAATTTTTAAAAATACTGTAAAATTGTATTTAAAGTTCCATTAAAGTGGAAAATACTGAACCTAATCCATTTATTAGTTGCCAATCTCTTCAAGCGATTACATTACCGATACTCTAAAACACTAAAACACATACTGTCGGCCCCGCTCAAACGAATACTGTCGGTTCCAAGAAATATTATTTGATTAAGCGGAGAATTCGATTAAGCGGAATCTTTAGCATTGCGTCTATGGCATGGGAAATATCTAGTTCCAGGATATTTTATTCGTTTATCCGTTAGACGATTAAGCAGGACCGACAAATTCACGAAACTTGTGAAAATAATTGATACAGTCAACAATTTACTAACAAAGGAATACAATTTATTCTAAAAAAATAATATTTTCACGCAGCAATGCACATTAAAAAACACATTGCTTAAGGATAAATATTCTACTTACACAACTAAGACTACAAAACGTTTTAAATACAAATCATGGTAAAAGCCTGGATATTCCCCATGAAGCTGGAAAAAAAAACCTTCATGATTTGACTTGAGAAAAGCCTTGGACATTAAATACGGAAAGAAGAAATGATGCCCGCAATTTTAGCTTTCGACAGGGAGTTGAGATGATACACTAAATACTGAGTTAGTTTGGTCAATGCCTTTTGATTTATGAGAAATATGTACCTTAAATTGGAATGAAAAAGACGCTACCGATCGAACTTTTTTGAATATCGTTATAAATTATAGCCTATGTGTTATTCTGATGTATATGCTACATTATGGTAAAAGTTTCATCAAAATCCATTCAGTAGTTTTTGCGTGAAAGAGGAACAAACATACATCCATCCATACATCCATCCATACATCCATCCATCCATCCATACAAACTTTCGCATATATAATAGTAGTAAGATACTTAAACAGGTCTCGTTGCCAAACTCGTGACAGAAGTATTTATTCAAATTTTTCTAACAGTTAAATAAGTCATGAAAAAATATATAGATCGTGTGAAAAATCAATTAGCCAATTTTCTTTCCTTTGACCTTTGTAAAAGTTTGGCAACAAGAAAGAAACGGCGACGAGTATTATTTTGCTACACACTCGTTATGAATAAGGGTCAATCCATGTGAGATCATACAGACCATGTTGCTCACTATTTTTGATTTTAAAAACTTTTTGCCTGTTAATTAACAGTTATATTCGGAGCATGAAACAATGGTTTAAAAAATTTTAAACCTTCAGAATTTTTTTTGGCAAGCACTTTTCAGTAGCTGCGGAAGCGACTTTTCGTGAAAAGAGTACTTTGTGAAGATGCTTATAACTTTTTTATTTATAAATATATCAAAATGATTTAAAAACCACTTGATTGAGCAAAAAATGATCTAAATTTCTATACCAGTTATTTTTCTGATAATTAGTAACAAATTTGTGTAAAATTGGCTTAAAAATAAGATTTTTTGTGTGAAATTTTACATTTTTGGCATAAAAATATTAGTAGAAGGAATTAAGACTCACCCTTACTTATTTTTCCCTTGAATAGATATCTCATAGGACTATTCCCAGAAGTAGTGTGAAACATTTGAAGACAGTCTTTTTTTTAATATAATTTGTCAAACTTGGCATTTTGGAGAAAAAATGCTAACTTTGAGATTTAATATCTGAAAAGGGACTGAATGAAAATCTACAAAAATTTAACTGGATAACCTTCTTATAGTAGTAAATATGTAGCAAAATTGTTATGAGTGATATCGTTCTAGTTTTAGAGATATGGAGCCGCGAAGTTGACTGAAAAATTTCATTTATTTTGACGCCAAAAAATCATCACATAATGCAAAATTAATTATTCTCGTAATATTAGATGAGTTTTTTTGTGGTATAAACTAACCCTTTTACCAAAACATATAATATTTTAATTTATTTTCCATTTACAGAAAGAAATAATTTAGATATTATGCTTTTATAAATGCATTTTTTTCTACGTGTTAGTCATAAAAACATGATTTTCCTAAAGCGGTCTTTATGCATCTAGTGAGCAAAGAACAATTATAGTTTTAATCTAACCTACAACTCTTCATTCATTTTTAAAAGTTTAAAACGTTAAAACCCCCCTACAGCACCAAAAAGTCGCTAAAAATCCGAAATTAAGCTCTAGATCCTGCCATTTTCCGTGAGACTGCGTCTGTATAACAGCAGAAAATGGCGGACGTATTTTTGCGGAAAAGGGTAGGATCTAGAGCAGTGTTTCCCAACCTTTTCAAGCTCATCACCCCTTTCAAGATGCTGACTGACACCTATCGCCCCCCTCCTTCTTTTTTCTTCCACGAAAAAACCATAATTTGGAGCAAGTGAACATCTATAATATTAAAAATATAAGTACCTAACTTTAATTTGAAGTAAAATGTACGCAATAAAGATACTATGACTAATCACTTTTAAACTAAAAATATTAATGAATAAATAAAATACCTTTATTTTTTTTCTTTCACGAAGCGAACTGATATAATCATTTGAAGGGAAACATTTAAACTAAGATCATTGACGTACTTATCAAAAAACAGAAGTACATTTTTCAAGAAATTATTTTCTTTTGTTCGCTGGAATCTGGGTAATTAAAATCATTGAAACAAAAAATTGGAAGGAAAATAAATTGAAAATCTGAAAATTCATAAAATTGACAGTGAATGATAAAATATTCACTAAGGTTAATCCGAGGTGCAAAGAGGAAGAGCTTGAACTTCAATTTGTTTCTTTCTTAACGTGTAATTAATTGTCTGAACACTGAACAAGCGGTTTTGTACATATTTACAATTTCGGTTTTCGTTACCCTTTTTTTACTGCTATTTTCTCTTCTAAATACCCATCGCCCCTTAAGAATTTACCGCTCCTTTAGGTACTTATATTTTTAAAAAAAAGATGTTCACTTGCTCCAAATTATGGTTTTTTCGAGGAAGAAAAAAGAAGGGGGGGGGGCGATAGGTGTCAGTCGACATCTTGAAGGGGGTGATGAGCTTGAAAAGGTTGGGAAACACTGATCTAGATCCTACAATTTTTCGCGAAAATACGTCCGCCATTTTCTGCTGTTACACAGGCGCAGTCTCACGGAAAATGGCAGGATCTAGAGCTTAAATTCGGATTTTTAGCGACTTTTTGGTGCTGTAGGGGGGTTTTAACGCTTTAAACTTTTAAAAATGAATGAAGAGTTGTAGGTTAGATTAAAACTATAATTGTTCTTTGCTCACTAGATGCATAAAGACCGCTTTAGGAAAATCATGTTTTTATGACTAACACGTAGAAAAAAAATGCATTTATAAAAGCATAATATCTAAATTATTTCTTTCTGTAAATGGAAAATAAATTAAAATATTATATGTTTTGGTAAAAGGGTTAGTTTATACCACAAAAAAACTCATCTAATATTACGAGAATAATTAATTTTGCATTATGTGATGATTTTTTGGCGTCAAAATAAATGAAATTTTTCAGTCAACTTCGCGGCTCCATATCTCTAAAACTAGAACGATATCACTCATAACAATTTTGCTACATATTTACTACTATAAGAAGGTTATCCAGTTAAATTTTTGTAGATTTTCATTCAGTCCCTTTTCAGATATTAAATCTCAAAGTTAGCATTTTTTCTCCAAAATGCCAAGTTTGACAAATTATATAAAAAAAAAGACTGTCTTCAAATGTTTCACACTACTTCTGGGAATAGTCCTATGAGATATCTATTCAAGGGAAAAATAAGTAAGGGTGAGTCTTAATTCCTTCTACTAATATTTTTATGCCAAAAATGTAAAATTTCACACAAAAAATCTTATTTTTAAGCCAATTTTACACAAATTTGTTACTAATTATCAGAAAAATAACTGGTATAGAAATTTAGATCATTTTTTGCTCAATCAAGTGGTTTTTAAATCATTTTGATATATTTATAAATAAAAAAGTTATAAGCATCTTCAAAAAGTACTCTTTTCACGAAAAGTCGCTTCCGCAGCTACTGAAAAGTGCTTGCCAAAAAAAATTCTGAAGGTTTAAAATTTTTTAAACCATTGTTTCATGCTCCCAATATAACAGTTAATTAACAGGCAAAAAGTTTTAAAAATCAAAAATAGTGAGCAACAATGTTTAGTTTTCCTGTTATGATTTCGCATGGATTGACCCATAATTATTCTTCTTCCTTTCCAGACGATACGTTTTCCGTAAAGTAGAGTAACAAACGCTCTGAAGAAAACCTCTGGCATACCAAGTGCTTAGGTAGCTTAACTAAGTGATCTTGCATTTAATTTGAAAATGAAAATTTTAATGTTCAACCGGGGTATATTTTAGATTTTTTCTTCGTATAAGATAGTTATTATTTTTTAAGAAATTCTTATTGTGGCAATGGTGACATTGCTAAAATTAATTGCAGTAATTTTCTGCACGACAAAGAAAGGAACTGTTGTTTTTACAGTATAATACTGACAGCCGAGGTTCCAATTTAAAACTAAAATGCACAGTTTTACTACTAGCAATTTAACGGTTTGTTACTGTAAAGTTAGAAATTTTACAGTTTATTGCCGTAAAATTTAGCAATATTATACTGCAAAAGCAACAGTATAATACTGGCAGTCGAGGTTCCAGTTTAAAACTATAAAATGCACAGTAATAAACTGTGAAATTTGCATCATAACAGTTTATTACCGTAAAATTAGCATATTAACAGTTTATTACCGCAAAATTAGCAATTTTACAGTTTATTACTGTAGAATTAGATTTTTTTTTACAGTATATTACTATAACATTAACTGCATTATACTGTAAAAACAACATTCATTTTTTAGTGTATTATTGCTATATTTTCAGTATAATGCCACATTTTGATTACACATTTTGGAATTTTGGTTTGATTCTTCACTCGCCTTTGATTAGACTTCCCTCCCTCCAAACATTCTTATAATACCCTATATTCAGAAAAATGGTATGTGGAAAGCAATGCAGATGAACTATCTGCGAATGTAAAGAAAGCCGTCGGCATGAGGGGGCACAGCAAGTCAAGGTTGGCAAAGATTTACGAAATTTATAACGAAATCATTACACTAAAAAAACAAAAAGAAAGGTAAAATTAAAAGAAAAGAGAAATATCTCACATTATTTGTTCGTGTAATTATTAAGTATTTCTCTTTAAAAATGACAATTTCATTAATTACTGGTTTCTAAATTTTACAACATTAAATGGCAAATGTATTTTACTGAGAAGTCAAATAATCGTCCGCTGAAAAAAGTTTCGAAGTGCCAATTCGTAGTACACAATAATTGAAGCGAGCTGAAAGTTCGATGTTTAAGTCCCTTTACTGCAGTTACTCCTTTGTACAACAAGATGGTATCGAATAATGTTACGAACCTTAACGGGTACAGTCCTTATAGCTTACATGGAGGGTTCCAATTTAGCACTTAAATTCAGGGAAGTGACTCTTACTAGGAAACCATACGATATTGTGATAATGAAAAAAAAAGGTCAAAAATCGAAATACATAACTATCGAAAGAACGAAGTAAAACAACTGTTTGTAAGTGTAAGTTGTGCCCTCCTTGTCCCCGTTATCGAAATATGAGGTTTTAAGACCCCTGATCGGCTGAAATTTACAAAAAGTCAAAAATTTTATGACTTTCGGTAAATGACGGATGATCTGTGTCGCACGTTTTGCTAATAGAGGCCCATATGCAGGCAGTGCAACCACGTGGTACCTCCAATCTCTCTCAAAGTCTTTAAATTTGGCACTTTTCTTAAAATTTCTTCTGACTGCAATCCCTTCCCAGTTTTGCCCGTACGCTGAACGGGCAATCTGATTTCTATTTCGCTTTCGGTTTCGCGCGTATCTTTTCTAATTTTAGTGACAAACAATTCGTATACATGGCGATAGTTGTCCAGCAGATGATAGTTTTCAAATTATTGTGTTTTCTATTCTGATTGGTCTAAAATTTTTGTAAATGTAAAATGAACAAACAATTGCAGTTTAAAAAAGTGACATGTTGTGGACCGAATTTTGGAAGGAAATGAAACTGTTGAATTGTCAAGAATTTATATCTTGAAAACGATTTCACTAGGGTAAATAAATTTTGTGGCAGAATATGTATCGCAATAAGCCTCTACTATTGGCTACTAATTTTATTTTGTTTATTACTACACTATACGGAAGGAGTTCGCCAGAGAGGGCATTTCTCTCAACATCATAAGTAGTATATTTGAAATTTAATTACTTTGTGTAAAACTAGTGGATGGATTGAAATATTTATAGTACACCATCGATTCTTCCAACATGGTACCGAAGTGTCCCATTGGTTATGGCCGCTGTCTTTCATACAGACGATCCCAGCTCCAATGCCGACACTGCAAAAAAAGTATTGTTGCTAAAGAGAACTGTTTCTACAAAGAACTGAAGTTTATTGCTGTGAATTTTAGTTTTAAATTGGAATCTCGGCTGCCATAATTATATTGTAAAAGTATAATTCTGGCAGTCGAGGTTCCAATTTAAAACTAAAATTCACGGTAATCAACTGTAAAACTAGAAATTTTAGTTTCTCATTGCAAAGTTAGAAATTTTACAGTTTATTGCCGTAAATGTTAGCTGCATTATACTGTAAGAACAACAGTATCATATTGGCAGCTGAGGTTCTAGTTTAAAACTGTAAAATGCGCCGTAACAAACTGTAAAATTAGCAATTTTGTAGTTTATTACCGTAAAATTAGCAATTTTGTAGTTTATTACCGTAAAATTAGCAATTTTGTAGTTTATTACTGTAAAATTAGCAATTTTTCTGTTTGGTACCGTAAAACTAGAACTTTTACACTTTATTACTGTAAAATTCGCAACTTTTAGTTTATTATTATAAACTTAGCTGCATTCTATTGTAAAAACAATATTAATTTTTTCAGTGTACAGAAGATTCCAACTCCAATGCCCAGCATGGGTCACGAGAAGAAACTACTTGCTCGTTCGTATTATCCTAGGTGAGGTAATCCTAAGTCTGGTAAGGACTGTCATATAGCAAAGGTCGAAGAATAGTAATTGTACATCAGAACATTTATATTTGAAACTAGAAATACAGCGTTGACAAAGTGTAAAGAATGGCTCATAAACCTTCTTTTGGGGGTTCAACGATAGCTTAAAACATGTTTGTTGGCCTAAATTTTTACATAGCTTGAGTTGAAACAGATGAACAGTTTGTCTCAAAATTCATGATGAAAGAGTAGTAAAAAAAATATCAAATGGCAAAAAAGGGCAACAATTATTAAAAAACATATTTAAAATACAGATCAAAATACAAAAGAAAAGACCTTTCGTGAATTACCTCAACTCTAGCAATCCAGTAACGTTCCCCAGTGGAACGAAAGCAGGATGTCGCTGTTCCGGAGCGACAATGACATAACTGTACATTTTTGAGTTTAAGTGTTTGATGATATCACAAAGTCTTAAAGCTTACGGTGGAACAACCAAGTACGAATACTTGTATTTCGACTTTTGTCTCTGTCATTATTTTCAGTCACATAATTAATTTTCACAGTTAGAGTTTCAAATAAAAGTTATTTTTCTTCATTTTGGTCTGTTGTAAAATTTCAGTTTTAGCAGTGTCATTATTCTTTTGGAACAGGGATATGACAAATACAAAATGCCACACTCAATTCCGACGAACGCAATTCTCTAATGAAAATGTATGAAACTTTCACTAAAACTTAATTTAACCAATAGTTTACATTTTTTAGTAATTTACAATTTAAAATTAAGCATTTCCATCCCTCTACGGCTGAAATAGACTCGATGGAGTAGAATCCTAAAAAAAGAAAGAAAAAAGCAATAAAATTATGCTAAATCGTGGCTACAATCCGTTGTGTGATTTTGAACAGATTACCGTGACGTTAATGGTCGGACAAGAGTGCAGAGGGTTGGAGAGTTTGACCCACCGCCCACGTGCTGCATCAGGTTTCCAGCTTTTAATCTCTTTTTATTTTCTGCCATTCGAGCTTAACGTGTGAGATCCGTGAAAATCCGCTCCGACCCCTGCTGTTTCGGAATCGTTTAATTGCGCAATATCTCTCGAGTGCAGCAGAATGAAACCACCATGTTTGCTTGCGCTTAGGCTTGTCCAAAAAATCTAAATTGTCCACGTTATAGTGAAATAATTTAAATTATAGTTAAAAAAAACTAAAACATACCCTTTTAGAGTTAATCAAACTGTAAGGCTTTAAATTATGTTGTATTATAGTTTACATGCACTTATGAGAGATATACATCAACATGTAATATAGTTTAACCTTTAGCATTAATAATAGTAATAAATATATTACTTTTATTATATTTGCAAAGAACGTGAATTTTATCTTTCATTCAGAGTTACATGCACATTTGCACAAACACAAACAACTAAAACACTTTTATACATCAGCATGCAATAATATTGATTAGCCTTTAGTATTAATAATATAATTAAATATATTGCATTTATATTAATGAAGAACCTGAATTTTATCTTTTATTCAGAGTTACATACATACATACAAACAAACCCACACGTGAAACTATTAAAAGTGTATTAAAAAAAAAATAGTGTCTATCCCAAAAACCGTTAAATGGGGCATTCCTTCGAAAAGAAGACAGGTATGATCCAAGAGGGATCTGTCCTCAGCAGGGGTTTTGAAAATACTCCATGGCATTTTTCAGAGGAGTGAAATCCTTTTCGGATAAGTGAAAAACACAAAATCAGAGTATTCAAAAAAAAAAAAATTCGCTTTCTGAGAACGAAAATGAAGATGGCAGAGAAAACAGAGATGCTTTTTTGATTTTTAATATTGAGAATGTTTGGCAATTTGTGCTTAAAAATATTAAAACATTCAAATGTTTTGGATGTGTTTTGAAAATTCCAGCTTCTTTTTTTTTTCTCATTTTCCACGGTGCAGCCTTTCTTATTAAAATCTGTCGCTTAACTATATTTTAGGCGCATTTTCAGTTTTCCATTAGTGAAATTCCTTTTGTAGAGGCGTTAAAAATGTCTCTCATCCCGCATATGAGCTAATCGTCAAACAATCATTTCATGCATATTTGCAGTATTTTTTATTTATTTATTTGGACAGTCCTAAGTCATGTAATTTACGACAGTGACTCATTTTTTTTTTAAAACCGAATCAAGTGTTTTTTTTTAAACACAAATGAGGGTTTTACTGTACACCTCCCAGGAACGAATCCATTGGTGCTCGACTTTAGCAGACTATAGCTACGGTAGTTTTAGGTGCGTTACGTTTTTGCTAATCCGTATAATGTTCTTTTGTGCAGTAATGTTATGCGCTTTCATTACAATTTCATAACTTATTTAGTCGTAATTTTTGAATTGAAAGCGTCTAATCGCTCGTGACGTACAGGAATACTGCCGTGCTAAGCGCAAAAGCGGTATCTGCACTTGAACTCAAACTGAGATATTACTCTTTCAAGTTTTGCGACACCATGCATTTGATTCAGATGAAACTTTTTCAGATTTTTTTAAAAAATACTTCCTTTCTAAAATGACCATATAATTTTGTATTTAGGAAAAATACGTCACGAAGCGCCACCTGGTGGTGATAGCTCAATTTTGCTTAAAAATGCCGATATGAATTTTGTGCTCAGCTAATAATCATTTTAATTTCGATGAATCAAGGTGAAAAGGAATCCTTTCCATTGAACGTTACTGTAGTTTTCACAATTTCCATTCCTTTCGGAGTACTACTACGGGACACATCATCAATATGGAATGTTTATTCAAATCTGCTGTACGAATAATCGTTTTAATTCCGACGATCCAAGGCAAAGAGGAGTCATTTCCATCGAACGGTGCCAATTTTCTTTCATTATTCATAAAAATATCAGCTGCTTTGGCGGGCAGGTTCCTCTCGACGTGCACAAGGCTTTCTGGTATTATTAGGCAGCTATTCGACCCTGGGTTCAAGAATGGCGTCTCCCTTTTTCGCAGCCGTCAACTCTGAACTCGCCAACAAAAAACACACATTTCACACCGCCTGCTGACGATGACCTCAATTCCGAATCAGTTTTTCTGGACTAATAGAGGATAACAAAGGGAAAGTATTCTTCTCTGATGTTCCACGATGAGTAGCTCTTTGACTGGGATGCAAATGCAGTAAACTCTATCCTAGGCGGAATCAATCAGTCTTTAAAATTCTTCCGCATTAAGTAACATTTCATTTCACGGAGTGATAAAAGGCTTTAAAGAATGAATTCTTTAAATGTTTCAACATTCTTGTTTCACATAGATTTCTAAATCACTTTTTCTGGAATAATGGAGGAGAAAAGGGGAAAATATTCTTCTCTAATTATTAGCGATGATCAACTCTTGGTGAGATTCATATGCGGCGAATTTTATCTTACGCGGAGTCAAGCAGGTCTATGATATTATTTCGCAAAAAGTAACGTTCCATTTTGTTCCTTTCTGAAATAGCTGAAAAAAACTGCATTCTTTAAAACAATTTAAGATTTATATTTTAAATAAATTCAAATCGTTTTCTGTGGACTAAAAAAGGAAGAGAACAGAGAGTATTTTTATTTAATTTTTCAAGCTAAGCAATCTTTGACTGACATGTGAAAGGCCTAGATACTCTTCGAAAAGATCAATAAGTTTTTAAAATTTTTCCTCCTTAAGTTAATCCATTTTTTACAGGGCTAAAAGAAATCCCTACAGCTGCGTTTTTTTAAATGTTTCAATATCCTCGTTTTAGATA
>JAXGGA010005259.1:0-79787 GCA_038373865.1 Uloborus plumipes | reverse complement strand
TCCGTTACACCCCAAATCCAAGCACATGCCCTTCAGCTGATGTGGTAAAGAAATACCGATTTTTCTGTCCCGATTTTTTAAACGGAAGCGATGTATTTAGGTTTGCCGTTTTAATATGTACGCTAGCTGAATCTGTTACATTGTAAGCTGTTCGATAGGGAATCGGAAATCGATGGGGCGTCAGGTTAGTTTTAAATCTCGAGCAAAGTGCTGCGATGAAAAATGCGAACTTTTCAATTGAAACTTCGACATTGGGGTATGTCAAATGATTTTTGTAGTTGTGAAAAGGGGCGGAATTGAAATTCAAATCCAGCGTACCTTTCTTTATTGAATACTTGAACTGGAAGTGGGTATGTGAAAAATGCAACCTGCTCACAGAAGCCTGTTTTGATCATAAAGCTAAAATATGCGAAAATGGATTTGTCTGCTAACTTTTTATAAAGCATCATAGCAGAGCAAGTGGATAAATTATAGTTTCTTTTCATTTGTACTGATTAAAGTAACAGGACATGTAAAGACATCAAGTTAATTTTAGTAACAGCAGAACTACATCAAAACAATTTTTGAAGAGGTTGTTTAAATACGAAGAAATTATTAATAAGGTGCCAGGTAATCAAGCGATTTCCAAACCACACGGAATCAGGAGTTCTGAGTAGAACGGTTTTTAGAGAGTTGGAGAAAGTGTATATGTTATTCTTTCTTTCGTCCACCAACTAACACCTTCACAATTGAGTGAACTTGCAAAGAACGTTGTTAAGTTCGTCAAGTATGCTACGCTGCAGGATTTTAAATTTCGAAACTTAGCAAGGTGAATTGAAAGTTACTTAGGTATTCACGGCATGCAGTAGCAATGCTTGCTTGTCATTGGACGTGCTTAGTTCTACAAAGTAGATCCTTCTGAAGATCTACTCACTCCACTTCTGTGTATTTTGCGATTAATCCCTGGTATGGTGATCATTACCTAAGTATCAAGTCAACGTAAAAGACTTTGTTTTCGTGTATATCCGTTTGCTATTCAATCCACAGCTTATGATGGTTCAGTTAATTTGACATGATTTATTTAAAAATGCATTCCAAACACAGGAAGCGTGTGAAAATTGAATTAGAAAATTCAAATTTCATACATTAGTAGTTGCGTACCCGTTAGCTACTAAAAGCGTGTTTAAAAGGAGATGTCACACAGTAGGACTGGGGGGCTGTATAAAAATTTAAATTTCGTAACTCTTTCAAAATTTGATTTTTTGAAAAGCATTTCATAGACCCAAATTCCTTTCGCAATTTAGAGATTTTTTCCTAAATGAACTATATGCTTATCTCTAACGGTTTAGAAATTAGCTATTGGGCCACGATAGGAGTGGACACCCTGTATGTACAAATATGCTGATGAAACTAATAAAAGCGGGTTATAAAAATCCCCCCCCCCCCCCCAGGTCGTGTTCTTTTTAGAAAACGGTTTTTTCTTTTTCCTTCATAGGGGAAGGTGGGGTACCTCGGACCTATTTTTGCTTTTCAATTTTTAATTTCATAACTATTTGCCAAATTTAAAAACAAATACCATAAGTTGAAACTTTATGATTTTTTACACTACATATAATTATCTTAAATTTTTTTAAAACTTATTTCAATTACATTTTTTGTAATAAACATAATAATGCACATAGAACCGAGGTACACCACCGGTGGTGTACCTTGGGTTTTGGGATGGTGTACCTTGGACCAATGATTAACAGGTAAAGAAAACATGATTTTCAGTAAGAACATCACTATTTATCAATCAGTAAACCACACATAATTTTAGAAATACATTTTTAACTTGTTTCAAAGATAAATAAAAATTTAGATCTTATTATCTTGCCACGTTTCCCTTTTTAAAAAATACCAATATGCTCTCTCCTGAAAACCATACTAGAGAGTTTTTTTAAGCTGCACTTATTTCCAACCAAGATTGTTAATTGGATAAGTCTATTCCAAATGTTAACTTCTCGAGCTACCTATCTAATCCACTAGATAGTATTGGGTGTGGTAGCTTGAATATGTCCTTTTTTTCAACTTCATAAATGGTAGGATCTTCTCTTGTAAACTTCTCACAGTTTGGATCTTTTTTTTTTTACAAATTTAACTGCATATTCATCATTAGCAATAGAAATTATCTCTGCAAGAAAATATTTGATAGCTTTTTTGCCAGCAAATTTCACCAAAACAAAATCGCCAATATAAATATTAATGTTATCTGCTTCTTCTAGCTCATTAAAATCTTCCTCTGAATTATTGGATTCCTCATAAAAATCTTCCATATTCTCAAGTTCAGACTCTGAAGAATAATTAAGTTATCTTTTAGCTGGCTTGGTAGGGGTTTTTACTGTCTTAGTTTGCTTTACTTGTTTCATTGGCCCCTTTTAGCCTTTTCTACTTTAAGAAGCTCTTTCCGGGATGTATCGGTCAAAATACAAGACGTTCTTTTAGGTCTTCCCCCTATGGGGTCATTTTTTCGGTAGTGCATTTGGATGTGGCCTTATTTATTCAGGGGAGTAACAATGCTTGGCAAAGAAGTACTAGCTTCAAATGTTGACACACCAGTAAAATCATTTTGTGTGTTATTTTCTTCTTGCTCTTGCATTGAACAATCATTGACATTTGATGGGAGGAAATCAAAATCTTCAAAAAATATTTTCATTCGCCGTTATATAAACCGTCCAAGGACTGCAGTCCTTGGATGGAATAACCGAGTTAGCGTTGTATTGCATATATAAATGTAGTTAAGAATTCATCATTAGCTTTACCATAAATCATGATTATGCAGTTGCAAAACTGCATATTAAGTTTATAATTTAAGTTGAAATTTTTAGTTTTGGAAGGAAACATTTCACTTGAATTTAAAATGGCATTTCAAAAAACTAAAGAACATGAAATTTTAGGAGTTGTAATTGTTATGCACTGCAGAAGTGTGTACCTTGGACCAGTCCAAGGTACACCATTTGTATTGGGTTCGAGGTACACCACTTGGTTATAAAAAACAAAGTAGCTGACCATTGTGTTACAGTTAGGATTAACTTTGTTTGAAGCACACGGTGTTATAGCTAGAACATGACTGTATAATGCATGACCCTCATTTCATAATAAACAATATATGTTTTAGAATAAAAATACCCAAAAGTAACCGAAAAATCTTACTTTTGAATGGTGGATTTCTTTTTATATTAATATTTCAATCAGATGAGCTTTCAACAAAACAAAAAGGTATGCAGTGAGACCTCTAGAGGCACATATTTCAACTACACATGTTACTATTCAAATATTTTAATAAGCAGAGCTATAATCAGCCTAGGTCCGAGGTACACATATGTCCGAGGTACACCACTTACCCCTACTCTTTCGAGTAAAACTCAACAAATGAATTTTTTTCAAGATTTTTGAAGAATGTAAAAACTTTATTCAAATATTATTAAACGACCATTTTAAAGTTTTATTTATCTAGAAATATGGCTTTGGAACAATAACTTTCTACAAAAGTGAAGTATTCCATTTTGCCAAATTTGTAGTTCTCTGGCCACGAAAAAGTTTCGAACTATTACCAACTTCCCGTTTAATCGAATGATTTAATGTTTCTCGAACAGTTTTCCTCTTTTTATTAATACTTTACTACCGTTTAACGTTCAACATCTGTCACGTTATTCCAGGGTAAAAAAATCGACGTACTTTTCACTCTTCCAGTGACTACAGCCTCAGCATTTTAATTTGACATCCTCTCTCAACGCGCCGTAATGGATTACCGAGTGCCGCTTTTGTGACTGTCTAGCCATTATTTTCTAGTTCGTGAGTTTTAAGTCACTTTCTCCGAATTCGCATTTAATTGCGATTCGCGTTCGAGTTATTTCCTACCAATGCGGGCCGTTATTCAAACTTTAATTGGATGTGTTTTCCGCCATTGCAGTTTTTGGGAAATTTTCCGCGGAAGGAACTTTTGTTTCAGTCGGATCGTTGCTTTTTTGCGATGTTGTGCAGCTTTGGAAAAATGTGTTTATTTTGTTTCAGAAATGCTGCCGAACATTTCTCAAATTCGCATATGTGCTTAGTTTAAAAGAAAATTTTTACTTACATATTCGTTAGCTGCTTAATTTTTAAATAAATTTAATAAAGGAAATATTTTTCAGCTGAATAGAATAATGTTTGACAGGGTATACCTACCAGTAAGTGAACAGTGAACACCTCGTATTTTTCCTTTAAAAAAAAAGTTTTGAAGCATTTTTCTTATGAATTAGCAGAACTCCTTTCTACACATTTACCGACAGAAAATGACTAGAAATGCTTAGGTGTTCATTCACTAATCTGTCTACCCTATAAGTGCTGAAAGCGTGACTTTTTGTTTTTAGGTTTCAGTATTTTTTTGTATCAGTACGACATTTTTAATCAAACCCCAATTCAAGCAGTTATTTATGATACAGATCTGTGTGATAGGGCTTGCAGTGTAAGAAACCATCTTTGTACGACTAAACAATCACTGTTTGATACTATAAAGCTCTCAGAACTCAGGATTAGGAACCTGCTCTTCTTGTTAATTGAGAAAATGGAAACAAATTTAATTCAAATGCAGTAAAAAAAAGCTCTTTGACTTGAGATAGAATGTAAAGGGGTGTTGGAAATCTTTCATCCTTTTTTAGGCAATTTATATAAAAAGTTAGATGAAAAAGAAAATAAGAGGAAAAAAAAGGCTCCTACATTCACCCCCCTCCCCCCGTTGAAAGTAATTTTGTACCAAATTTTAAGGTTGTACTTTGGGGTCTCCTGAACGATCAGACACCCTTTCAAACTTTCTTCGACTGTTTTGTTCTAAAAAAATATATAGGATAAGTGCTCCAGTAGTCGGCCATTTAAGAGATCTTTTGTGGATCTTGGCTAACTTAGAACTTTCAGCTATCGATACAGCAACGAAAACAAGATAAAACGTTAGAATGAACTTTTTTGATAGTGAATCACCTACTTGTTTCAGAAATTAAAAAACAAAAAGTTGAAATCCAAGCTGTTGTCAACACTAGTAAATGCTCCAGTAGTCGGCCACAGAGTCATTTTAGCTGAAAAATAAGCAGAATCGCAATCTTGGATGACGGGCACACCATTCAAAATGAAATGACTCATTACTAATTCAAAAAATACCCCAAACTTAACTGCCACTGGTTGATGATTGAGGATAGGTACATGAATGTGTGAATGCGTCATATCTGATTTTGAATTAAAAATATACTATTTATGAGGAGTTTTATGTCATTGTGGCCGACTACTGGAGCACTTACCCTACATAGATTATAATTAAACAATGGTAAAGAAATTTTAATCGTAGTGTTTTAATTTCGAAAGAAATTTTATTCCAACTATCATCAGCAGCATCGTTTTCAAGTTTCGTTCGCGCAGACCGAAAATCTCTTTTATTATCTTCTTCCGATACCAATCCCATTTTGCTACTGAGAGCAAATAGTTTATTTAGAAGGTAATCTGATATATCCTATCAATGCAATCACATGTTTTCGTTCCAAAAGAGATAGGAGCTTAATTCGTCTGCATTCAGAATAGACGTTCCTTTTCTAATCGGGCTTCGGTTCGATCTACGTCAGTGCAAGTTAAATCCAATCATTTCTAAATTATTTTCCAAAAATGCCGTGCGTACATACCGTTCTCAGTAAGTTTTACTATTTGTGTAGTTGTTAGTAAGCAAATTGCATGATTTTAAATTTTGAGTTTTTCATTATTTACTTGATTCGTGTTAAGTTTGAAATTTTGTATTTTGATTTTCTTTGAATTGTTGAACTTGTTTATTTTCTTATTCTAAATTTCACTGCACTGGAGAAATCGTAACTTTATTCCGAAATATAAATTTACCAACAAGTACTAGTGCAGCCAGAATTTGCGGAGTGGTATGACTCCCCTTTCCCTTTTTGCACCACGCAATGGATCATTCTATCAAATGTTAAATTTTAAAAATTTCAAAATTGATTTTGGAACCTAAATTCAGTTTTTTGTTTTTTAGTAAGGGAAAGTATTAATGACAAATGTTTTTTTAAACCTGTTCTAGAAAACTAGCTGTATACTAGATAACTTAACCTAGAGAAAAAAAATGTTTTTCTATTATAGTCGAACTAAGGTTAAATTTCCTGCAGCAGAAGTTCCTGGAATAGAAACTTTGGAACAAAATATTGTCGTCTCAGAGCAAGAGTAAGATCAAAACCTAGAAATAATTATAAAATATTATACTGTTGGTCTGAGATGACGATATGTCCCGTCAGATAGATGAAAACTAATATTTTTAAAGTTTAAATTTTCATGAGTGAAAAACTGCGCATTTTGCTTCCATTTGCCTAAAACTTACGCTTTAATGCTGTTTTGACGTGCAGGTGTACTAAATTCAGTTCCAGTGCCTTTGTAATAAAATGTTATGCTATGTTTGAACATTATTTAAATTCTGTACTTCAAAATGCAATCATTAATTGGTGAAAATAATAGTTTAAGTGATGCTTCAAGTATGTTTTTTTATTTTATATCCTAGAAGTTCTTAGTTTAATTCCTTTCGCCCTAAATAAAATCTGCTTTGAAAATGCTTTGATAACGATCAAGATATTTAATTACGCTTTTAATTTTTTTATGCAAATAGTTTTTGTGTTTAGAAGTTTTTCGACTACTCTAAGTTGTATATTTTTACTTTCTTCTATATCTAATATATAGAAGAAAGTATTGGTTTCGTGAAAATTTTCGAATGTCGAATTTTGACGGATTTGCACGTTTTGAGGTGCGCTGAGTCCATTTCGACCATTTTTAGAAAATGTCTGTCTGTCTGTCTGTGTGTGTGTGAGTCTGTATGTGTGTGACCAGTTTTTGTGGCCGCGCTAGAGCAAAAACTACTGAATGAAATCGAACAAAAATTTTTTCACATATGTACCACCATGTGAACTGGTGCACCTGACTTTTTTTAGCGAATTCCTCCAAGGGGGGTGGAGCAATCGCACGTGTTCTGCGCGGGGGTGATTGCTATATCTCAGGAAGTAACTGGCGGAATCAAACGAAAATTGGTCCATAGATAGACCCTACTGAGTACAGGTGCTGATTCAATTTGTTTGTCAATATCTCCAAGGGGGGTGGAGCAATCGCACGTGTTCTGCGCAGGGGTGATTGCTATATCTCAGGAAGTAACCGGCGGAATCAAACGAAAATTGGTCCATAGGTAGACCCTACTGAGTACAGGTGCTGATTCAATTTATTTGTCAATATCTTGAAGGGGGGTGGAGCAATCGCACGTGTTCTGCGCGGGGGTGACTGCTATATCTCAGGAAGTAACCGGCGGAATCAAACGAAAATTGGTCCATAGGTAGACCCTATTGAGTACAGGTGCTGATTCAATTTGTGTGTCAATATCTCAAAGGGGGGTGGAGCAATCAAAAGTGCTTATTTTGTCACTGCACCTACTGTATCTCGGGAAATATTGCTGCGATTTGAATGAAATTTGGAATAACACTAACCCAATATGGAAGCAAGCATCGATTAAATTTTGGCGCCAATCGCCCCAGGGGGAGGGTGGGGTGATTTTTGCGCTTAGTCAACAATGCGAAAAATTACTTCATTAAAAAATCGCTTTCACGCTATTTAATTATCAAAACAGCTGAAAACTTTCAATGATTTGAAATTTTTAACTGTTGCCAATTTCTTTTTACTAACAAACAAAATGTTTGCAATTTATCTAAACAAGGCTTTTGCAATGATTTCCAATTTCGCTCATTGATTCTGCATTTGCAGGGTTATTACGATAATTGGGAAATTGGCGCTGTCTCCAACTACTCGGGCGAGTACGTATTTTATTTTGTAACCGGAATTCATAAGATAGATATAGAAGAAAGTTTCGTGACGGCCACGACAGCTAGTCTGATTTATAAACAGTTCTTGATTTTTAACAACAGAAATGCGGGAGCTCTAGTTTCCTGGAATTTATTTTCGTTCTTGAAGAGTCTTAATTTCTTCTGATATGAAGAAATTAACAGACAGGTTAAATTAAACAAAAGGTACAAGAGCGAGCTGAACTCTCATACTAACTACAAGCACTGCTTGTTAGTTTTACATACACACGCAAATGTATGTGTGTATTTGCATACATACACATATTCATGAAGTTACCTATTTACCATATGCTTAGAAACTTCATTTTGTTTCAAGCAATAGTTTTAAAATATTTTTTATTGGAACTGTTTTGTAACAATTTCTTTTAGGTTGAATGAAAAATTATGGGGTCGTTCTTTTCTATAAAATATGAATGCGACCAGAACTTTTGTAATTTTTGAAAGACTCCATTTTATTTGAATACTATCATGCATATTAATGAAGGCACTTTATTTTCGTTAACCGAGATATACATATAGCATTCCTTCTAAACTCTTTTCATCAATTCAACACACAGCCGCATTTAATTATAAATGTGCTCAACTTGTTTCGCTTTAATTAAGCTTCCCTTATTGAAAATGAATGAAAATAACAAAATTTAATCATTTAGCGGAGTAGAGTAAAGTGCAAATATCGCAAAATAATTATTTCAAGTCGATATTTCTGATATTGTAATATTTGATCTGTATAGTGTGTCGTCTAAACTTTCCAACGTTATTTGCATAAATAAGTAATAGCATAAAAGTTATCTGAATCGCATCTCTTATTTTTTCTCCTTTCGTTTACCGAAAGAATGAAGGAGGTTTAATGAGATTCGATTTAATTTCTGTGTTGCCAACTATAGTTTGCTAATTTTATACTTACGTTTAATAAGGAATTAATGAAGTTTTACAGGCTGAAAAGGTTTTCTTTATGCTTAAAAGTTTTCTTTTTGGACATTTCCGACTGCTCATTGCTTCTAAATACTTATTGAATTTGATAGTTTCATTTTGTATGCTTTGTAGAAATCTTATTTTTTTCAATTATATTTTTTGTTTGGAGTTTTAGTTACTAGGTTCAAAGTGAAATCTTACTTCAGATTCTTTGCACCAAATTCGAGTTTCATTATAGCCCTCTTTTTATTTCCGTACCCCCTCTCATATTTTCTTTCTTTTTTCAAAACCAACAAAAGCTGCTTGCAAGATCCTGGATTAAGTTGTGATAATATATATGGCTTGCGGCATCGAGCTGAACGTATAACCAAGCACGTATCCAGAACTTTGTTTAGGGGGGGGGGGTCCAAGGTCACGAAAGATAAATCAGAAGTATTAATTGTTTGATACATTAGCACTAATTAAATTAAAACTATAATAATTATTAGTATATAATGTTAACCTTAAAATGTAATTAATTAATTAAAATTGATAATGAAATTAAGTATAATTAATTTAAAAAAAATGCGGTAGTAAATTAATTTTTGGCAATTAATAACAGTCACCCATACAAAAATTCTAAATGTGAAGAAAAAAAAAATTCATATCTCATTTCATTCGCTGAAACATTTATGTTTATGCTTCGAAAAAGAGTGGAATATAATTCCTTCGAAGAAAAATTTCACAATAAAAGAAAATCAGAAGACAAATACTTTTCCAGGAATTATTAGTAAAAATGTCGCTAATACTTCAACAAAATATTAAACTTGGTAATATATTTCAAAAAAAAAAAAAAAAGTATGTATTTATGTTCATTTTGTTGCCACCCCCCCCCCCCCCGCCTCCCCAACTAACTAGTATCCATAGAATCGAATGCACAGCTGTATGAATTCTATTATAATGTAATTCTAAACCCTTGTTCGATTTGAACAAGACTTCATACAAAATTCAACTATGCTCTGGACGATAATATGTGCAAGGTTTTACTTTCAAACATTGAATTAATTTTCGTTATTTAAGTTTATAAAATTCTTTCTACAATACGAAATAGAATCTCCAAACTTACCCATTTTCTAATTTTTTCGTTTAAAAGCTTGAACAAACACAGTTTAATTGGAGAAATTATTCACCACTTGCGAAGCAGAATCCGAAATTTCGAAAAAAACGGTGGGAGAAAAAAGACGGCTTATATAATAATATATAGATATAATTGATTATGCCCACTAATTAAAATCGTAAAATTATGTAAATTAGTCGAACACAAGGCCTAAAAAATTACGAATTTATCGATATCTCGTTCGATGACCATTTCACTGGCGTTCGGGAACAGTTATACTGACTTACATACATAAATAGATATAATCTACGTACATGGTTTTTTAGTAATATGAAATCGTAAATTTTTTTTAAAAAATCTGTAAATTTTCTGCACAGGTTTTACTTAGAAGTAGATCTAATTTTCTCGTAAATGACGCTGATTTGACTCAAACTCGGCATTTTCGCAGGAAAATTTGATTATTTAACAAATTTCTACATGAAATCTGCAGAAATTTTGCAGATTTCTGTGAAATTTCTTCATTAATTTGAAGATACTGCAGAAAATTTGCAGAATCATTTGGAGGTTCTCGCGTTCTGAATTGACTTGGAAGTTAAAAACTTTTCAATTAATGGGAATACTTAAAGGAAAAAAGCACCTTCTGTCTTGGTTGTGGTTTTTTGAGGTAAGTGATGAGAACTGTGATAAAAGACATCCGGTTTGGGGGGGGGGGGGTCCGGACCCCCTGGACCCCCCCCCCCTTAAATACGTCCTTGCGTATAACTGCTTTTGAAATGCATTCTTAACATTCAAACGACGAAAACGCAGAGTAATCCGGCATTTTGTAATCCAGCTCAATCAATGAATTTTCTAAGTGATACTTTTTTTCCGTTAACCCAAGATGGAGTTCGGTTCTTGCTTTTCGCCTTACCACAGGACATGCCTGCCACTATCAGTATCTCTACAAAATCAATCTGGCTACAAGTTCTGCCTGCCCTCTCTCAATGCCCATACAGGGCAATGCAGGAGGGGGGGGGGGAGGTGACCGCCGAACATTTTCCCGCAGCTCTGGAGACTCTTCAACTGTTAATTTTTGTATATTTGTTTCGTCTTTTTACTTTTCTTTTGACTTTGATGTGCTCTAATTCTTTTGTTTTGTGTTGTATTTTAATTTCCATTCTTTTTTAATTCCCTTAATTTTTTATGTCTATGTGTGGCAACAAAGATGTTTTCACCTGTTTCTGCATTATGCCTGCTGCATTGGAGAGAAGAAAAGAAAAAAACAACTTTTCCCCGTATTTAGGCGATTCAGAATGTATCTAACTCAAATGAGTTGAAAACTGCTGTCAAACTTTTTTTTTGAAAACAGCCTAAACAAAGAAAAAAAAATTAGTCTCCTGTGAAATTTTAACGAGGTGGATTGAGCTAGTTTGGATACTAAACGCCAGAGGCGTACGCAGACAAATCATTTCACGGGGGGCTGAGCCGAGACTCTTTGAGATGAGGGGGCGGGGCACCTAACAAAATGTAGCAAAGAAAAGTAAATGTTTCGAATTTCTGATATCAATGCTAATTTCAGATTACAATCATTAAAAAATGTTTTTTTACCGTTTTGCTTATAGTTGAGAAGTAAAGCGTTTTGATGAAATGGGAAATGATTAAATTGAAATTTGAAAAATTTTCTTTATTGAAGAAGGTATTCCTTAAACAAGTGCATGCAAAAATTTATGAAAATTTGAGCTTCAATTATATTAAATTTGCTATTTATTTTACTATGTTCCTAATAATGGGTTAACTAGCATTAATCGCTGTTTCTGAAACATATTTGGAATAAATCTCATCCAAATTTGAATTATAAGATGATCATACACGTCACACACAGTAAAATAGAGAGATTTAAAAAAAAAAAAAAAGAAAAGAAGGAATTTACTTCTTTTCCCTTTCTTTTAATTGTGCCTCATACTTAATTTTCTTTTCAAAAAAAAAAAAATATCATGTCTTGATTTCAGCATGAAAGGAAAAATAAATAAATAAAAATAAATAAACAATTTCAGCTTAATTTTTTAAAGCTTTGCTTGGAAAATTTCGGAGGGTTCTGCAGCCCTATCAGCCCACCCCTTGAGTACGCCACTGCTAAACGCTTTAAATATGAGTTAAAATGGTGAGATGACCCGGTTTTGTTGCATTTGCATTGGAAATTGCAGTCAAAGGGTACTGCTGACTCTTTTTACTAGTCTCAGTTAAGAATAAACTATTAGAATAGGTTTTAAGTAAACTATTAGACTAGTTTTTGTAGTTAGATTAGCAAAGCCACATATTATTCCTTTAGAAAAATCGAAAAAGATAACAGCAGATGGTAGAATAAAAAGGTAATATATAAGTTTAAACAAAAACTCGACTCGAATGTCAATGCAATTCTCTGACGAATTAAAAGTATGAGTGGCTGAGATGAAAATGTTGTCACTTTTTTTCTCAACATTTTAACCCCCTCTTAACCTCCCCTTTCTCACAAATATTACATTTCTTTCAACCATTTCCCTCCCCTTGTCAAAAACTCACAATTTCACAAACAATTCCTCTTTCAAAGTGGGACATCATTTATGGACGCCCGCCCCCTTAGTGGGTTTTCCTGTGAGAAACGGGAGATGCGATATACATTAGCTACAAAGATGAAAAACGAATCTTTCTTGTTCTATCCCAGAACTTTTGTAAGTAAATTAAATAATAAGTACAGCATTCATAGTTAACCCATTAGTGCCTAGCGTCCCTTTTTAGGGACGGTCCAAAAAAGGGTCTGAATTTCCCCAAAATGAACATTTCAACCAGATAATCGTGTTTAATGAGTATCTTGGTATTGTTTCAATTCGTTATTAACAGATTATAGCACATAACCATTGTAAAGTGTGTTCTGTAGCAGTTTTAATATGACCTTTATCAAAAATGACATCGTTCACATCTCAAGAAAAAAAGCTAAGTTTTCAAAGTGATTCCCAGCTTCCCAATTTATGTTAATTGCTGATTTTATTTCTTCGTATAAAATGTCTATTTAAATATTATATAGTAGGCAGAAAAAAATTTGAGTAAAAAAAGTATATACCCTCTGGGGTCTATCGTAACTTTTGAGGGACGATTTTTCTTTCTTTATTAAAAAAATTATTTTTTACATATTTTTTTTATTATTTTTCCTGTCCATTAAACACTGTTTGTAACCAGTATACAAAATATCTTTGCAAAAAAAAATGTCAGGCATTAATGGGTTAAATAAACGCATGTATCAATTAAAAAATACATTTCTGATTGAAAAAGTAAAGTATATTTCGAAGTAAAAGAGAGAAAAAAGCACAGTGAAAAAGTTATGAATTGCAACACTAAGAAATTTAACTATCCATAAATTTGACCTTTTTTTTTCTTTTTTTGGTAAATCCACCGCGCCCTGAGAACAAAATTCCCTGGGGTGTCAATGCATCTTTCTGTCTCTAAGGTGGTATTAGCTCTTCCGTTGATTAGTGATATGGCTATAAATTGTATTTACACCTACCCACCTTAAAAAAAAAAAAAGAAAAGAAAATGCAGTTAAATATAATTTACCCACTTCTGCCTTGCTTATTGTCTTTCTCAATACGAAACCGGAAGTTTCTTCTCCGGTCAAACGTTCGAATCATGTTTGTTTCATCGATTACGTGACCTAATTGATGACATTTGTACAGCTTTGACTACGTTCATTTTCTCTGACTCACTCTTAGAGCGTCTTCTTGGAACTATTTTGTGCCGAAGCAGAAATTTGAATTTACGTCAACTTGGAGATAAGGCGTTGATAACACGTGATCCATGCGTAATCCATCCTTCAACTTCAGTGTCTGCAGTTATCCATGCGGAAAGTTTTGAGTTGTAGATAGATGGCTCATGGATTTCTTGTGTCTCAGTCTTGGTGGCCGTTCATAAATGAAGTCGTGCTTTGAGGGAAAGCTGTGGCTGCAAGAGCCACGAAGAACGGTAGCCACTTTGACGCGATTTGATTATGATACTTTACAAAAGCTCAGTGAACACTTTTGACATAAGATGCAAGCGTACAACAAAAGAAAATATTTTACAATTGTATATGATTTTTGATAAAGAAAAAAACCCATGATTTTTTTTTTTTTTTTGTAATTGATGCTTAGTTTTTTGGTTCCCTTTTTCAATGTAATGATCTCCCGTTGGCAACTGGCGACCGCCAATCTAGAGCTTTATTTGAAGAAAACTGGCTGTTTATAAGAAAAAAAAATGGGGTGGGGGGAGTGACAAGATGTTTGTCATCACTAGGGATGCACCGATAAGCAAATTGGCCGATTACCGATTAATCTGGGTTGACAGAGAAGCAGGGGCTGATTTACACACCTGGGTGCCCCATGACACTGACAAATATGGTGCCCCCTCCCCCATAAAGAGATCAAAGCCCTCTTTTTAAGATTTATGAGGGGGGGGGGGGCTCAGAGACCAAACTGACAAAGGGCCCGCAGTGGCTATCGGCGGCCCTGCTTACTGCCATCGAGTGCACCAATCCGTAAATCCAACAACGCGTCCACATATTGTTAAGTAAAGGGTGTCATTGGTGAAAAACTATTTTATCCACAAATTAAAACCATCAAATATAACTGCATGGTAACTTAAATATTATTTAGCTTTACGGATAACAAAGGTTTCTCAAAATTTGCTCATCCTCCCAATTTCCACATCCACGTGCATAGCGTCATTGAAAACAATCTTCTTAATCTTTTAATTCATTGCTTATTCGTCAGCAATGCATTTTGTGAAATATTCACACTCATTTTTGTCTTGCAAGTAACATACTGTCGGCCGTTGTTAAACGAATACTGTCGGTTCCAAGAAATATTCGATAAAGCAGGGTATCTTTAACATTGCGTCTATGGCATGGGAAATGTTCGCTTCCGAGATATTTTATTCGTATAAGCGGTGTATTTGTTTATCCGGTTACCCGATTAAGCTGGCCGACAGTACCTCCTTAATGAATGAATGATTGGGGGGGGGGGGGGGAGGAACCGAAAGTGCCTTATTTGTTGCTAAAAAATTGCAGTGAAACTTGAGTTCGTTGCAAAGAAGTGAAGCGCAACTTTTCATTTAACCTTGTCATAAGGTCAGGGACGTCATTTGAAGTTTTTCCAGGGGGGGGGGGGGCAAAGGGTCCAAACACAATGCAATTTCACCGAAAAACATCAAAAACCACGCCCACTTATATGTAGATACATTGATTTCTCAAAACCGGGGGGGGGGCAATTGACCCCCCCCCCCTGCCCCGCCCCCAAATGACGGGCCTGCATAAGGTGTATTTTCCAACGTGTTTTGTGTAAATTTAGTACATATATTTTCAACCGTTTTGTCATAACTAAAAAATACGCCTATTTTTAAGCGACTTCGTTACGAAAATTGAGCGATCTGATTGTTTATCGTGGAGAAGCTTTCACGCGATCAGATTCCCACACACTAAGATGCTGCACATTTGAGGATTTCAAAACACGGCCCGGTTTTACGAGTTTTTCTGCCCCTGGAAGCCAGAGTGTCTCGATTGCGTCATCGCGGTCAGTTTGCGAGACCGTGTCAGATCGATCAGGGGAGATGACGTTGTTTTCCTTTTGACCACCGAGAGAAAGAGTGCTCCCCGTCCACCAGCAGACGACTGCGTTGCCATGGGAACGCATCGGCCATGTGTCGAAAGTCGAAACGATCCTTTGGAGGCGGAGGAGCGAGCAGCAGAAGAGAAGAAAAAAAAGAGCCCTGAGTCGTGTGACAGCCTTGGGAATTTTATGCCGTTCTGTACTCTTTCCTTTCCCCATCTCGTACTTTCTTCTTTTTACTTTGGAAGTCAGAATTGTATGGCTCCCTGTAAAAGTGAATGCTAAATGTCTTTTAAAGTCATTATTTATTATTTTTTTTCAAGTGATTAGCCGGCCTTCAAGGTTTAGTGCCCCCGTTTCTTTTCAAATTCATAACATATGTCAAAGGATTTGCTCTTATCATTCTTTAAATAAAAAAATACTAAAATCTATAAAAGGATTTTTGCCTCCAACTCGGTTAGTTTCGTTTTCCATGTTGATGAGTGCATAATAAGCACGAAACTGCAGTCCATAGATCGAAATAACCGATTTGGCAGTGTATTGCATGTTAAAATGTTTTTTTGTTTCGTTCCCTTTAATTTCTCAGGTATTTGTGGTTTAAATTTACATTCAGTACATTTGCATAACAAATGTTCGTTTAGCATTACATAGTAGAGTGCACAGATTTAGGTACACCCCGCCTTTTCACCTGCAAAACTAGTAAGTGCGCCCACCTACCTCCTATTAAACAAAAGTAAAAAAAATCCAGTGTAACTCATCGTGTTATTTTCCTATATCGTGCGCCGCGGGGGTGCTATGTACGCCACTGGTATTAAATTAAAATTGTATTGCAGTTTGTCCAAATATATTAAACTGTATTTTAATAAAGAAAATTTTTTTTGGCTTTTTAAGTTGTATTCATTCGATTAATTTTTATAGCTTTCAGTTTTAACATTTAGAGAGAAAGCTATTGAGATGTCTGTTGTGTAGGAAGAGAACAGAGGAGAGGCCCCGCACAATGAAATAAGAATTTAAACCTAGGCGCCTAGTAATAATTGTCAAAACAGAGAACTTAATAACACGGGGCTTTTTAATAATAAATAAAATATCAAAATAAAAATTTAAAAAAATCACTAAATAGCACACAACACACTGCTGACAGTATATTTGTAAAATTACAAGAGAAATAATTTTTTCAAGACAAAATTGATTGCATTTGAAAATTAGTTCTACAAAGTTATCCTTCTGGTAAGTTATTGCTCTTAACCCATTAATGCCTAGCATCCCTTTTTAAGGACGGTTTAAAAAAGGGTCTGAGTTTCCTCAAAATGAATATTTCAACCAAATAATAGTGTTCAATCAGTACCTTGGTATTGTTTCAATTCGTTATTAACAGATTGCAGCACATAACTCTTGTAAAGTGTGTTTGTTGTGTAGCAGTTTTAAAATGATCTTAATCAAAAAATTTCGTCGTTCACAATCGCAAGAAAATAAGCTAAGTTTTCAAAGTTATTCCCAGTTAATGTTATTTGTTGATTTTAATTCTTCTTATAAAATGTCTTTTTAAATATTATATCGTAAGAAGAATAAAATTTCAGTAAAAAAAGTATGTAACCTCTGGGGTCTATCGTTACTTTTAAGGGACGATTTTTCTTTCTTTATTAAAAAAATTTTTTACATGATATTTTTTTTATTATATTTCCTGTCCATTAAACACTGTTTGTAACCAGTATACAAAATATCTTTAGAAAAAAAAATGTCAGGCATTAATGGGTTAATCAGGAAAGGAAAGTTTCAGTGTGATCAAAAATTTCAGGCGTCAAATTTGGCACCTAAGAGTTGGAAATAGGGCGTCAAACGGAAATTTTTGTTGCTTGATCGGGCCTTGCCGAATAGTATAGGTGAAAGTTGTCTTTGATAAATTACTAGCGGATGTGCGGTGTAAGCTCTCTCTCGTTTACCTTGAAATATTGCGTGCTGTTTGATACGCGCTTAATTCTGTTGAATGGCTCGTCGCCCAGGTTGAAACTATTTTTACATTTTTCGAGTTAATTTCAAAAGTGCTCCGAAATCTTTAGGGTGTCTTTCAGTGCCGTTGAAAGCAGCCCACGTCAATTGAGTATCCTATTCTACAACAGTGCAGTTCCTGAGGGAAGCAGTAAAAAATGACCTTTTAGGTCTTTTTTAGGTGTCTGCGCTATTTTTACGGCCAACTGCCGTTCTGGGTTCTTGTACCAAAATAAAACCGCGGTTAAGAGCTTTCCAAAACTCGAGATTAGTTTTCTTTGTTTAGGGACCGCTTTGTCAAGTTGTCGTTCGCGGGTTTTTTTTTTTTTTTTCCTCCCCTCTATCTTTTCCCACCGTCAAAACATAAACAAAGATGTCGTCTGGACAGATTGCGTACCTCGATGGAAAAAAAAGGGTAATGAAGCCGTTGTTTTTTCCGTCATGACTACTGTGCGTAGTGGTTGGGTAGAAGAATGACTAATTTGTTTCCTTGTTCTAGTTCTGCTTGCTCGATACAAAAAAGAAGCGACATCTATGACCAAGCATTGATGTTCTATATCGAAACATCGATAGTCGTAATAATACATCGATCATACATCGAAAGTTTGAAGTGTCTCATACGTTTATTTATTATTGAAATACGGTCGACGCTCGATATAACGACCGTCTCCGTCCTACAGAAAACGATCTTTATAACGAGTGATCGCTATAAGAGGTAGAACATAGAGTATATTGGGATACAGTTGGGAGGTTTTCTCACCGGTCGTTATATTAGGATGGTCTTTATAACGTGTGGTCGTTATAACGAGCGTCGACTGTATCTTCTTGTCAAATTCATATGATCTATAGTTTTCCATGATGTTTAGACTATTATTTTAGTTTCCAACATTACTTATCAAACACCAGGCTCTCACAAATTGGCAAAATTTTCAATAATTTCCATGAATTTAATGAAAAATACTTACAAAAGTTTTAATGAATTTTCATAACGTCATCGTCAATTATATATTTAATTTTTTTTTTTTTGAAAACAGGCCAACATCGAACACTTTTGTTGTTGAAAATTGCATGCTGTGCTTGAGATTTCAATCCTTTTACATTTTGCAAATATTTCATTTAGATTTCGACTAAGCAATTAAGGAGTCATGTTACCGAGCAGAGAGGGGGATTGCATGAGATTTGATTAGCAGTCCAAGAAGCTGCTTCCAATTGAATTGGGTTATCACCAATACTTTACCTATAATCAATGTACTACTTATTGATATGATAAGCATATAAGTTATTAATTACATATTAAGTAATACATGACATAAACATTTGTAAGTAAGTATTAATTCTTAGTGCTTGCAACTTTGTAAAAACTTAAACTTCATATTAGAGTAAGCCAGAAACTTCTGCAATTTAAATGTTGAAGAATATAGTGAAACTAGTTAACAAATGGAATTCAAGGAAAATAGCTAAATTTTTTTTTTATTTTTTAAAGTTGAATATTATTGTGTATTTCTCTGCGGTTTTAGCACATATTTTAATGTGTTTCATTTTTCTTCCAGATGTTCACCATGTGAGATGGCAGCGGCCACTCTCCCTCCAGCTTCTGTTTTGACGTCAAGCTGTCTGCCTGCTTCAGTCGCTTGGTCGGACTAGCAATGACGTCATCGAACGCAAGCGCAGAAGAGCAACCTTTATTGACGGGCAACAGTACGATGGGCAAAGGGCTCAGCTGGGAAAGTCAAGAGCACAGAGATGTGTCCGAAATCCACATCCATGTCGACAGTCTGCATAACGGTCTCAGCAGACGCGAGAAGAATGGCGACGCCCACGGTTCTCAGGACGGGACAGTCAAGATCAACCTACCCCCACCAGAAAGGGAAGAGCCACGCTTCCCCGCAGAGAAATTCAAGACCTTCCTAGGATTTGTGTTCCTGGCCTGCAACATGGCATGGACGCTGACTGTTTTGTCTATAGTGCATGAGCGCATGCCAGACAGGACCAAGTACCCGCCTCTTCCAGATGTATTTTTTGATATATTCCCCCCAGTGGACTGGGCCTTAGACGTTTCTGAATTTATAATTATTGTCTCAGTGTGGTTGACTGTACTTATGATAATCATGCACAAACATAGGTGAGCACAGTTCCGTCTTTAAAATGCAAGCAATAGTGCTTCGAGAATCGCTTTCGTTAATGTATTGTGTTTGAAAAAGGTTTTTAAATATCTGGTATGTGCTATTTAGGAAATTTGCTTTCACGAGAGTGGTGATTGTGAAAAGCAATTGAAAAAAGGATGAATTTGTTGCTGAAGGAAACGGTGCATAATATAAAAGAAAGCGTGTGTGCTATTGTAAAATCTGAAAATTTACTGAATACCAACTCAAAAAAGTCTAAAAAAAAGTCTTCCTGCTTTTTAATGATGATTAGAGAGTCTCACAAATCATGCTCAACCCCCTGAAATTGCAAAAAAAAAAAAAAAAAACAGACGATTTAATGTCTGTTTTAAGAGAAGGTGTTGGTGTAGAAACTTTGTTTAAATCTTTATTTGTTATGATAGAAACATGTGCACGTATATCGAAACAAGCAACTCACTATGCTTTATGCACTCCTTATATAAAGCATCAGTCTCTCACTTCGTTGAAGAAAGTTTTTGGTGAGCAGGACTCGTCGACCCAATTTAAGCAGTTATAGTAAAGGCAAAATGTTAAAAGCTTTAATTTTTGCATATGCATTTGCATTGAGCTTGCAATACATTGTATTTTTAAAGCTGGTAGGGGGGAGAGGGGATTGACCCCCCTACTGGTTTGTCATTTAGGGGGTAAATTGCCCCCTATCTTTGGGAAATCAGTGAATTTACATGTAAGTGTGCATGGTTTTTGTTATTTTTTGGGATAATTGACGTTGGGTTTACGCCCTTTGCCCCCCACTGGAAAAGTTCGAAATGACGAGCCTGTTAGGGTTGGTGAAGGTAAGTGGTAATGGCAAATTTGCTGTGATGCCCCTTACACAGCTGGCAAAATTTAGAAGTCCCAAGTGAGGTTTGCAGCATGTAATGTTATAGTTTGTTTTATATATTTTAAATGACATGAAATTATGCCTGCAAGCTTTTGTGCCTGTTTGTTTCTTTTGGACTCTCTTTAATTTGTTGAAATTATAAATAAGTATGCAGAATCCAACAGATTTCTAGCGTCAGGTCACCCGGGCAACTGGCTAAAAAAGTATGGCGACTAAATATTTTAGAACAAGAACTTTTCAATGCCAGATTACACTGAATTTCCATTTGATAGCTTACTTTTTTTTGGCTTCTAATATATAAATATATATATACTAGCTGACCCGGCAAACGTTGTTTTGCCATATAAATAATTTCCTAGTAATTTCTAGTGTAGACAAAAAATAGCTTACTTATTGTAAGTATGTATGTATGTATGGTAGAATGTGTATATTGTATGTATGTAAGAATGTGGTATATGCGTGAAAAAAGCATGGAGCGCTGTGAACGATGAGGGAATATAAAAATGACAAAAGGCAAACATTATTTTTAAGTTATTATAATTTATTCCTTAAAATTATATATCATTAATTAAACAATTACGACAGTAACACTATTAAACAATATCAATCTCTTAATGCTATAGCGTGAACAATATTTTTTGTTAGTCCATCTTTAGCTAACACAAACAAACTGGATGGTTTACCCACTCGAGAGCATGCCACATATAATTTAATTGTCCGTGTGAAAAACATGGTCTTCTCAAATCTAAGCCACAAACAGACATCGTTTGACCTTGGGATTTGTTGATAGTCATTGCAAATGCCAATCTAATGGGAAACTGAATACGTTTGAATTGAATTGGCACATCTGTAGGTATAATAGGAATCCGTGGTGTGAGTATATTTTCACCTCTGAACTTGCCATTTAAAATCCTATCACGTTTTTCATTATTTTTTGAATGACTAATCGCGTACCGTTGCACAGCCGGGGTGGATTCAAATTACGAAGCAAGATAATTGGAGATCCAACCTTTATTTTTTAAAAATTTGTGTCCACTTAAATGGTCGTTCATATCCCCCCCCCCCCTCTCGCAGTGAAAAAAAACTTTACACAGCAGATTTTGCCTAATAACTCAACACTCATGGTGTTTGATACATTTTATTTGTTTGTAATGATGTTTTTTGGTCACAACCAATATGAAAATCACAAAAAATAGTTACTTTAATTTTTAACATATATTTATCTTCTTCAGAATTTTTGACTTTTAATTTTACCTTGAATTTGACGTAAATGCAAGGTATAAAATACACAATTTTATAAAGGTACAAAAATTAACATAATATAATTGATAGTGTATATAATTTTTGAAAAAATAATATAAGTGCCGCAAATCAAAAACCACTTATTGCCACAATCGATTCAAAGCCCCCAAAAATGGCGCAAACGTCCATAAGAAAATTCTACAGCATCGAAGGACCCCATTGCCAATTTTAACAAAGATCCGACCAAAACTGTCATTTTGTACTATAAAAAAATATGGGGTAGATTCCCATAAAGGGATGTACCTGCATAAGGACATTACAATCATTAAAATCATTCAAAAAAAAACATGCAGCTGTTCGAAAAAATCCTTGCGGGCCTGGATTCGATCTCATTCCATCAGGAACTTCAACCTGACGCGCAAAACCACTTGACCGTCGGGTCGCTCATTGAAGTAAGGATTTACCATAACACATATTGTTTTAGTTCAGTAGATCAGATGTTATGTGCGAACAAAAAAAAAATTATGGGTGGACTACCCCTAACATTTAGGGGGATGAAAAATAGATGTTGGCCGATTCTCATAGATACTGGATAAGCACAAAAAATTTCATCAAAATCGGTCAAGCCGTTTCGGAGGAGTATGGCAACGAAAACTGTGACACGAGAATTTTATATATTAGATATATATATATATATATATATATATATATATATATATATATATCTTTTTTTTTTTGGTCTCTGATTATAAGTGATATTCAAAATTCTCGTTTCCTACTGCCCTTTAATATTTTTATGCACACTGTATTATGTGTTTTAACTACCTTGATCAACTGTAATGACTTTTTTGTCTTAGGTTTAAAAGTGATATTTAATCTTTAAGGATGAACTCTATCAACTGAAGGTAATGTTTGGTTATTTTGTAAACATGTGAAAAAATCAATCCTTTTAAAATTTATAACACAGTTATTAGGTTTTTACTTTAAAATATATTTATAAGATTCCAAGTCATTAGTAGTAAAATTGCAAAACTAAACAGATTAGTAGGTGCAGTTATATTTAGCTGTATTCGCCTCTTAACCCCTCCCGACCCTGTGTTTGGGCAGTCCCAGAGTTACAAAAAAAAGGCGAGAAATTTTGTCAAGAACCACAAAGGCAGACCTGTCATTTAGGGGGCTCAGACAGGAGGGGTCAGTTGTCTCCCCCCCCCCCCCAGCTTTGAGAAATCAATTTATTAACCTTTTAGTGGGCCTGTTTTATGCTGTTTTCCAATGAAATTACATTGTTTGCACCCTTTGCCCCCCCCCCCCGGCAAAACTTGCAATGAGGGGCCTGCACAAAGGGGTTAAGAAGGAAAAGCATGTCTCTAGAAAGTTTACTTTTGGTTAAAAGCGATAATCTCCTTGATTGTTTGGAATTCTGGTTATGCATACTTAGGTTTTGGTCTTAGCAGAAAAGTTATACTTCTATTTCATATCTATCCTTGAACACATCAAACAAGTTTACAAGGACTTGGTTGCAAATCTAAAAACAGGATGCTTAGATGAGAAGTGTGTGAATAAAAAGAGAATTCCTCTTATTGCTGACGGGCATAGTGTTGCAGTTTGTAATGTATTCTTAGTAGGTTTATTTGATCAAGTATCTTTAAAAGTTATTTCTTTCAGGTTTATCATCTTAAGAAGGTGTTTTGTAATAATTGGCCTCCTATACTTTATGCGCAGTATTACAATGTTTGTAACTCAAGTCCCTGTTGCTAGCACAACATATTATTGTTCACCAAAAGTAAGTTGTTCTTGTTTTTTAAGTTTTTATGAAATGTTTTATATTTTGCATTGAAAAAAAATATTTTGAAAGTTCTAACTGTTAATCCTCAATTTTCAACTTATGCAAATGCAGAAGAAAAATCAAACTTTTACGTCAAAGAGGCATTAGAGATACTCCTGACCCCAGTAGCAGAATCTTTTTGAGTAATTTGTGACGCAAAATAAAAAACCCAAAAGTAGCCTGAAAGGTATATCAGTATCAGATTAGTCATGCCACTAATTATAAACCATCATCACGGAATGCCGGAAAATAATATGCCAAACTTAAAAACTGCGAGTGATACATAGGCTAAAAAGATTCAAAATAGAATGCAGTTCTGGGCTGCAGATAGCTAAACCAGAGCAAATGCTGTTGATCTCTCAACCTCTGAGGACTCCATTATAGGCTTTAGCTTGTTTTTTGTTTTTACTTTTTTCTGGTGAATTCTGAACTATTTTTCAGCGTTAAATTCTGCTGATTCATGTAGAAAACATTATGCTGTTTCTGCTTACGAGCTTCTGATAAATGCAGCATTACTTAAAAATTTCATTTATAAGCAAAATATTCCTTGTGATTCGAACTTCGCACTTATTTTGGTCTAATCATTCTGTTTGGCACTTACATGTTTTGCTCCTTGCTAAATTACAGGATTTCAAACTATCCAATATTTTCCATCAGCACAAACACAAACTAAATGCTTTTAATAGTACATGCATCTTCAAATCACTGTTCTGTAGTTCTTTTTATTATAATATATATAGACCTCAAATTAAAGTTTCTTCCATTATTTATATCTAACTATACATTGAATGTAAAAATATACATACTTTAAATGGTATTTTCATATGAATAATATTTACAATCATTTTTGAAATGTGATATTATAAAAATAAAACATAAAATAACTAATATTGACATTGGTTAGTATATTGAATGTTAACATTTTCTTTTTCCGATCAATGTTTAATATTTCACTTGCACTTTGATCTATATTAAAATTGTTACATTGCTAATAATTTTACAGCATTGAATGAAAATATTACTAAATTAATTGGATTAATGATGCATCAATATATCAAATAAAATATACTGTCACTTTTTAACTATTTTAATAATGAATGAACAATATTAATATGATTAATATAATTTTTATTATGAAAATATCCTAAGTCTAAAAATAAATATCGAAAATATGATAGTTTCAAAATAAATATCTCATATCAGTGAACCCCGCAAAATAAAATTGTTTTTGAATGCATGATACATTGTAAACATTGAACATTTATCTGTTGCAGGCCAATTCCACAAGCCCTCTTCTAATTGTGCAAAGAGTTTTTTCTATGATGTCAGGTTTTGGATTGTCCATAAATGGAAAACACACATATTGTGGAGATTATATATATAGTGGTCACACCGTTGTGCTGACTATGGCATATTTAGTAATTAGAGAATGTAAGTATACTTTATGATATTGTCCATTTATTCTCATGGCTCACTTTTGTTTTAGAGGTACAAACTTATCCTTATCTAAATGAGAGAACCACGTAATAATACTACATCACATTACACTCTAGGATCCTCTGTACCTATCACTAGGACAGGGGCAATATCAGAATTTTAATACTGAGATGTATTGTTCTCCAGATATCCATATTTTCTATATTGATAAATTTTGGCCTATTAATGTAATATTTTACAGGGTGGGAGTTGAAGGTTAGAAATTCAATGTATATTACATGGCTAAAGTATTTGAACAAGAGGTACTCTCGGTGAATAAATATTCCAACCGTTTATTCAAATAATATTAGCTTAAAGCAGGGATGCCAGGAAGGAGGAAGGGGCCATCGCTTTTGATTGTAAATAGTGAAAATTTTAATTTAAATATGACGGTTCTACAAATTTCATAAATGGCTTTGTTTTTCCAAGGTTTTAAAACACTCAAAGTGTAGTAAATCCCAACCCCACGCCAGCTTTACAGTTCTGAGAAATCATACGTAAGAAAGGTGTCCAAGATTAAGATGATATCCACATAGACGAAAAACATGGTACTTCGAATGCTTTTACACTTGCCTGCTACCATTCGCTCAACAGAAGTTTTCTCTGTGTTGCTTAGAAGAGTTATCTACACAATTTCATGTTACAAACACATTTAAGTTTGTTTTCTTTACTCTTAGTAGAACGTAGTCTGTCTCTAAATGTATAGTAGGGTGTATCGAAAATAAATTTTTTCGAAATTCAATTTACTAAGTTGATAAAAAGTTGCCCCTACCTACTCAAATATTCCACAAAAAATTTCAGTCTAATCAGAAATTGTTTAGGTGTCCCGCACGAGGCCTGAAGTTTGAATTTTTTCAAAAATATTATTTTTTCTAATTTTTTTTAAATATTACGAATAAATGTTAAAAATAATTCAAATTGAAAAATGTACACAGCAAAGTCGGAGGACAAAATTGGGTTTAAAAAAAGTATATTAAACAACATTTAGATCTCCCACATTTATTCCAAACTTCCGAAATTTTCACCAAAACTAGCATTTTTTCAAGGCCATGCGGCTTGGTTAGAAACTTGTTTATGAATGTGGAATCTAACTGAATTAACACTGGAAACTGGGAATCATCTGTGATTTATGTGGAGTAAAAAGTAAAATAATATAAATTATAAACAGAATCTAAGCCCCTCGTCACATAGTGCCCGCGTTCTATCGGGGCCCCCGTGATGGTAAACGAAATACAGCTCCTCTAGCGTAGCTGCTATAGGATTGTATAAGAACATATATCTTTGGTTGAGGAAACAGACTCTAATTATTTCGGACATGGTGCTCCAGTAAATGGCCCAGGTAAAGAAATTGCCGCTTCAGTTTCACGATTTATGGAAAGAAAAAGTTCTATTGATAAAGAACAAAAAAGCTATTGGTTGTGATGGCGCATCATTTGACACTGGAAAATTAAATGGTGCTTTTAGACTTCCAGAAAAGTCTTTAGAATCCTCACTACAAGCCGTGATATGTTTTCTTCATTTAATGAATTACCACTTAGAAAGTTAACAGTGGCTCTTGATAGGCTGACTACTGGACAAAATTCTTTTAGTTGACCTATTGGAGAATTCTTACAATATTGCTAAGATCTACCAGTCATAAACTTTAAGAAAATAGAACGTGTTTTTCCAGAAGTTGATGTCAAAGAATTGAGTCAAAAATACTTATGGGATGTGTCTAAAGCTGTAATGTCTGGCAAATGTTCTCAAAATTTAGCAGAAAGGAACCCTGCAAGCTTTTCCCATGCAAGATGGCTTCTTTACAATGTGGAATGGATAACATTCTGGAGATTTGTATCCGAATACTTGCTGCAATCTATGATCTTTAAAAAATCCTTAGATGCATGAAAATTTTATGTTGAGATTCGATTGTGAAAAAGCAGAGAGCATAAACCTTTATTATAAATTCTGCTAGTTTATTTAACTCTGAACTTGGATTACTAGTTGCAATGTGTAACCTCAAAACTGTTCGCCACCGTGAGCCATCTTACGCGGGAAAAGCATGCAGGTTTTTTTCTGCTAAATTTTGAGAACATTTGCCAGACATTACAGCTTTAGACAACAACCATAAGTATTTTTGACTCAATTCTTTGACATCAACTTCTGGTAAAACGCGCTCTATTTTCTTAAAGTTCATGACTGGTTGATCTTAGCAATATTGTAAGAATTCTCCAATAGGTCAACTAAAAGATTAAAATCTCCAATAGGTCAACTAAAAGTTATTTAACGTCCTGTTTATGAGACACTAGGCTGATATGTGCGCAAAATACGACCTTACTTGACTTTACTTTTGCAAAGTAACATTACAGAAGACATCTGTGATCAATTTTAAGCAAATCACTTTAAAATAGTTTAGTTTTATGAAAAATAAGTTTGCAAAAAACTTTTTTTCTGTGGCTACCCATGCTTTATCTTTGCTTGACTGATTTGTCTGAAAATAGCTGTCAATAAATAAACTCTGATGTCCAACTAGTGGTTCTATCTGGTTTTCTCAAGAAGGACTAATTAACTTGTGAAAAACAGCTTTAGTAAAGTGATGTACCCATTACAGGTTTTTGTATGCAGTAACTAACAAGTGTCCCGTTTTAGGCTACTGGGCACAGGCGCAGATCCAGAGGGGGGGGGTCATGACCCCCCCCCCCCCTTGCCTACCTAATATAGCAAAAAATTGCCTTTTTGGGACTTATATTCCGAAAAAATTGCCACCCCCCCCCCTCTTCCGAAAATGACCCCCTCCTTAGCTAGGAGCTGGATCCGCCCTTGACTGGTCATAAATAGGTTAAATCAGTGGTGGCCAACCCGCGGCACGCGTGCCACAGTGTGGCACGGCGGAGTATTTAGAGTGGCATGCGAAGAATTATTGAACTTTTTTTTAAATTGAGAAAATAATGTGGTTTTCAGCAATTTCGTGGAACTTTTTAAACCTTATTCTCATAGTTGAAAAAATCCCTTTAAAATCTTACTGCTAATTTATTTGTATTTAATTATGAATATAATACGTTATAATATGGTCAAAAGATTAATCTGGAGATGTAATCGTGCATTCCATAAATGATTTGGGCAAGAATCCAAAGAGCAGGAGCTGGTGGGGAACGTTCTCAAAACCCCAAGTGATTCTGAGGATTCCGACTCAGACTCCGATGGTTTTTTAACGGATGGCACAATTTAACGACGCTCTACCAAAGATGGTTCAGCAAATGACCAGAAATTTGAATTATTACTGCCAGGGAAGTCTTTGGGCTAAAACTTTCTAAATTAACTTAACTGTTAGCCACTGTCGGATCTAGGAGAGGGCAAGGGGGCCCTAGCTTCGGGCAGCAAAACTTAAGTGTATCGAAAGCCCAAATACGGTTCTAAAAATGTATCATGAACTCCCTAGGAGTCCAAAAAATTCTTAAAATTACGTTTTTCACCCTCGTATTTCACCCTCTTATTTAAAGTCTGCAGATATGGCCTAGACCTGAACCTTTCATTCAAGGGCGGATCCAGAAATGTTCCAAGGGAAGGGCGATTGTTTTTTTCCTACTCACCCCCCCCCCCCTTTTTTACCACATATCCTGGTTAACACATGTTTATTGCAAATGTTTTGGTCTTCAATTTTGATAAAATTCCAGATCAGAGCCTCGAATCCCAACCACTTCTCAAAGTATCATCGAAAATCATCTAAAATTGCTTTTTTGAACTTCGAAAAACTGCTGGAGAAGAGTCCTCCCTTGTATCCGCCTCTGCTTTTGTTCTCAATGACTAGACTACTCAAAAATGACTTCACAATGTCGCGAAAAATTTCAATGGAAACCCTGAAAGGTACCTTTCTCCTATTGTTTTCAAATAAAACCTAAAGTCACATTTTTAGGACAATTTCGAACACGCTTTAGAAGAGATGAACTTGATAACATTAAGGTTTCGGTTTATGTGACAGTCTACAATTATACTTTTCAAACTTTAATGTTGAAAATTTTCCAGAGAGCGAGAGCCTCTACCAATTTACCGTTTCCATAACCTGACCAAAGACAGGGTCGTCATTTCAAGTTTTTCCGGGGGGGGGGGGGGGGGGCAATCGACCCCTTGCCCCCCTAAATGATGGGCCTGACCAAAGATAGCAAAAAACGAGTTTTCCCTGCACAGAGCTTCTTCACGGCTGAAACTTCGAGAAATAATATAGTGTTTGAGTAAAAGTTAAACAATCAGCCCATAAATAAAAAAAAATTCCCTTTTTTGTCATTGAGAAATTCAAAGTGGCACGCGAAATATTTTTTTCAGCGAAAGTGGCACTTTTCCCAAAAAGGTTGGCCACCTCTGGGTTAAATGAAGAAAACATATCACGGCTTGTAGTGAGGGTTCTAAAGACTTTTCTTGAAGACTAATCTAATAGCATCATCTAATGCTATTTCCATGTCTTTTCTAATAGCACCATTTGATTTTCCAGTGTTAACTGATGTGCCATCACAACCGATAGCTTTTTTGTTCTTTATCAATAGAACTTTTTTTTCCATTAATCGTGAAACTGCAGCTACAATTTCTTTCCCTGGGCCATTTACTGGAGCATCATGTCCGAAATATTTAGTCTTGTTTCCTCAACCAAAGAAAAAAATTCTTCTGCAATCCTATAGCAGCTACGCTAGCAGAGCTGTATTTAGTTTACCATCACAGGAGCCCTGATAGAACACGGGCACTATGTGACGAGGGGCTTAAGATTCTGTTTATAGTTTATATTATTTTACTTTTTGCTCCACATAAATAACAAATGATTCCCAGTTTCAAGTGTTAATTCAGTTCGATTCCACATTCATAAACAAGTTTCTAACCAAGCCACATGACCTTGTAAAATGCTGTTTAATATACTTTTTTTCAAACCCAATTTTGTCCTCCGACTTTGCTGTGCACATTTTTCAACTTTAATTATTTTTAACATTTATTCTTAATATTTAAAAAAAATCAGAAAATAATATTTTTGAAGAAGTTCAAACTTCAGGCCTCGTGCGGGACACCTAAACAATTTCTGATTAGACTGAAATTTTTTGAGGAATATGTGGGTAGGTAGGGGTAACTTTTTATCAACTTAGTAAATTAAATTTCGATAAAAGGTTTTTTCGATATACTCTAATGTATAGGTACTTACTAATAATCTTGGGTTTTACTTGAGCACAACAGCAATCCGCAAGTCTTCCCTTTCCATGCTTTGATTATACTGTAATATACAGGGTGTCCACTCTAATCGTGGACCAATAGCTAATTTCTAAACCGTTAGAGATAAGCATATAGTTTATTTAGGAAAAAATCTCCAAATTATGAAAGGAATTTTGGGTCTATTCAATGTTTTTCAAAAAATCAAATTTTGAAAGAGTTACGAAATTTAAATTTTTATACAGCCCCCCAGTCCTATCAATCATATTTAGTAAAACATTCTTGACACTGTAACGTTTAAAACTAAAAAAAAATCACTCTTCTACCACAAAAATTGACCGAGTTATGACGTTTTGAAAAATCAAGATTTTGCATTGTTTCATGACGTCATCGAGAGATGGCTTAAGGGACCGTATGCGAAATCCTTCAAAATCTTGATTTTTCAAAACGTCATAACTCGGTCAATTTTTGTGGTAGAAGAGTGATTTTTTTTTAGTTTTAAACGTTGCAGTGTCAAGAATGTTTTACTAAATATGATTGATAGGACTGGGGGGCTGTATAAAAATTTAAATTTCGTAACTCTTTCAAAATTTGATTTTTTGAAAAACATTGAATAGACCCAAAATTCCTTTCATAATTTGGAGATTTTTTCCTAAATAAACTATATGCTTATCTCTAACGGTTTAGAAATTAGCTATTGGTCCACGATTGGAGTGGACACCCTGTATATTTTAAATGCATTAAAATGTACATATTTTTGTATTATGTTTCAAATGCATTTATATATTTGAAATGCTTTGTTTTTGCAGATAGCCCTAGGAGGTTTGTTATTTTTCACTGGATAGTGTGGCTGTCCAGTTGTACGGGGATATTTATGGTGCTATTATCGCGAGGCCACTACACTGTTGATGTTGTCATAGGTTATTATGTAACTACTAGAGTCTTCTGGATTTATCACACTATGGCTAATAATGCCGCTCTCAAAGTAAGTTTGTAGATGTGCTATATTTTACTTCTGAGTTGAAATATTAAATTTTATCAACTGTTTCGGTACAGCATATTTAAAAAAGTTGAAATCAGTATTCACATCTAAGCTTCAAGTATTTTTAAAAATACATTCACAACGCTCGATATAACAACCATCTCTCTGTCCCACAAAATAAGGTTTTTATAACGAGTGGTCGGTAGATAGAATTTTTAAAAATACACATGCATCATGCATGTTCAGTACTTACATTAAAATTGCTGATTTTTAAAGATTTCAAATAAATTGGGGAATGTGGGGCAAAGTGAAATTGTTAAGTTTGCTTACCTGCTTGAAAGGCAACAAGTGGGAAATTTTATTTTAAAAATTACCATACATAAAGAAGAAATAATGTATTTTGTACAATTTTTGTTAAAATATTTTTTTTCATCTTTGGCAGTTATTTTGTACTTCTAAAAAGATGTGAAAAATTTTCACCTTAAAAAATCATGGAGCAATGTGAAAAACTAAATATTTGTATCATGAAAATTTTTCTATTCGAAAATTAACAGTAATTTTCATCAAATTAATACATAAATACACGAAAAACATAATTATTAATGAAAAATAAGTAAATAAATGAATTAATATGTGAGAAAAAATAAGTGAGCGAATAAAATAGAGAATGAGTAAGAAAATGAGTTAATGAATGAGTAAATAAGTAAATAATTAAGTAAATGAATGTAAATAAATTGATAAATGATGAAATAGGAACATGATTGAACCTTTAAGAACCGGATGGTACACTTGCTGTATAGCAAGTCTTTTTTCCTTTCAGGACAGGGTTAAAAGTCTTTACTTCTACCCTTTGGAGCAGGGGATTTTTCCAAGATTTCATACTCCCTTACTTGGGGATTACGGTTTTGTATTCGAGCCACAAAGTCATAAAACACCCAAGTGCTTGCCGTTGCACCTTCCCGTTTTCAGAGAAAAAGGGGTTCCCGGTTCAACAGTTGTATTGCCCGTCTCGAAAGGAAAACTTCCATACAAATAGTCCGGATCCATAAGTAACTGAAATGAACTATTTCACTTTGCCCCATGTGCACTTGACAAATTACCTTGAACATTTAAAATCAAAAAATGCCTAATATAAACTAAATAAGGACTGTACTGAACATCAGTAGATTTCAATTAATAGTTCAAATGATAATTACAAAAATTTTATTGTTTTATAATAACAAGAAATATTTTTGAAAAACCATGAATATTACAATCAGGGTTGAGAGATTTAAGAACTGCAAATATGGGACAGGATCCTTGGGGGGGGGGGGAGGGGGGGATGAAAACTAAAAATCAAATTTTTACAACCTTAACTTTGACATCAAACGTTTCTCATAAAGATATGGGGAGAAAAAAAAAACACAATGACCATATGAACAAAACTACCTTTTTTACCATTGCACAGTTATTTTTCTTCCTGAATAATAGTAGGAAAAGTCTAAGCACTAAATATTGTGAAAGTTCGTGTTTATCTGCAATTAACCCCCGTTTTAATGAGACAGGCCCTTCATTTTGAATTTTGCCGGGGGAGGGGGGGGCACGTATATTCAATGCAAATTATACCAAATATCAGCAAAAACCTCTTTCATTTATATGTAAAAGTATTAATTTTACAAAACCGAAAGTGGCAATTGACAAACACTTACCTTGATCCCTCAATTGCCTGGCCTGTCTTGGCGAGCAAGATATAATAGTCGATTTTAGTGAAGACTTATGTTTAGTATGTACTTTTTGAAAATGCCAGACATACCAAAGGGAAAATTTTAATACGTGCAAAATAATTTTAACGACACAAAAATCTTGATTACGATTGAGCAAACACAGAGTTAAATAATAAATAAACCTAGAACAAATAAAAATTTAATATTCAATATCTTTGTACGAAAAAACTGTGTACAGTTTTTTGAATATTATAACATAAAAATCTGGTATGGACCCCACACTACTTCCTTTTCCGTGTAAATTTCTTAATAGTTGCCTTAAGTGTTAGAAAAAGTGCTTGGAGTGAGCAAGCTAACAATTCAAATATTTACTCCCCTAATATACCACGAAACAATGCAAAAAATATTTTACAATGGTTAATTTTCTAAATATTGCTGATTTTAATATCATTCAGTGAATTTTTCGCAAAATATCGCCAATAGCTCCAAGTTAAACCAAAATTCAAAAAATAAATTTTTCGCCAACTTGGCGTCAAGCACTTGGCGACCAAAAGCTTGGCTACATATCGCCAAGTGGTCGCGCCAATTCATATCACTTAAGTCTGCATTGAAATGAACATTGATCTGCCCAAAAAAGGGGTAAAACACCCCCTTGGGAACATTCAAATGCAACCACAAGGGGAGGTGCGCAACTAGACCATCCTCAGAGCCTACATACCAAGCTAGAAGCTTCTACGGCATATGGTTTTTGAGTTATGTGAGGCACATACGTACATACAGACGTCACGAGAAAACTCGTCGTAATTAACTTGGGGGTGGTTGAAAAGGATTTTTCGGCTGCTTATATGTTGGTAGGTACATATGCACGTGCTGACAGGTCGAAAAAACTACTGAACATTCATTCGGGGGTGAGCAAAATCAAAATTTACACTCAAATTTGAGTGTTTTTTTTTTTTTTTTTTTGCGATCACAATACTTCCTTTACTACGTAAAAGGAAGCAAAAATTGTCCTAACATTATGTCAGGGAATTTTTTTTCTTTTTTTCGAATCATATTTGCTATTTGGTTTCACTGCTGTAATAATTCTTTCAAAGCTTTATTGTGTCTTTTTTTTTGCATAAAACTCATAGTAATTTATGTTTGTGTTATTCATTGTAAAAACGGTGTATCTTCATATTTTTAAAATATATATTTGTTTGCTAAATGGAATTACATTTTAGTTCTTTTAGATTAAGAGCGAAGCAAAGCACGTTTCAAAAGATAACTATCCAGTGACTAATGGTAGCTGAACACTTGTATTTCTTTTATGAGGAAATATTTAAGAATGGCTTTACATAATAAGGCACAGTAAAATCATTTACAAGAAGCTGCGCCACTTTTAAAATGAACTACATCTTTGTTAAATGAATTATCAAAATAATTTCGGCTCTCTGAACATAAGACTAACATTACACTTCAGAACAGAAAAATATTATGATTTAATCAATTTTCTTATCACTCCATTTCACATTCTTTATTTTTTCTCAAAATAATGTCTTGTGTTATAAAATGTTGCTTCTAACTAGAATACGGGACTTAAGCAGTCCCATATCAATGTTCTCCGGGACGTAGGACAGTTTCTCAAAACACGGGACTGTCCCTTGAAATCTGGGACGTCTGGCAACCCTGATTACAATGGAGGTATCAAATTTCGAAAATGACTTGTACAATTTTTTTTCGTTGGTCTTTGGTGCTACTAATTTTTTGAATCAACTATATGTCCAGGAACTTAGTTAAAATATTGCTAGATAGGTGTGCTGCAAACTAAAAATATTTTACCATTTCACTTTGCCCCACATTCTCCTACTTATGTTATTTTTTTCACTGGAATTAAAAAGTATATTTGTGCAAAATGTTACTACAAAATATTAAAAATTTCAGGATAGAAAATGAAGAAAAAAATTAATTTTTTCAAAACAATTTCCTATTTCAGTTATAAATAAGTCTTGTCCAGCTCCCTTTTCCTCCAAACCAAAATAATGGCTATGAAACTGCCAAAAAAATATTGGAGGGATCTATCCCTAAAATGTGAGTGGTGAGGGGAAAAGTGCTCACACTTGGATTCAGGGGGTCATAAAAGTATAAAATAATATATTATATATATAAGAAGAAAGGTGTTTAAAAAATTTTCGTATGAAGATAACCAATCTAAATAACAGCAGTATATTCCGTTTCATTATCCAAAATAGAAGTAGTTATGGTATTGGAACATGAATTTTACGCATAGGTCTAAAGGTTTTGAACATTTAAAAGATAAGCTGGGAAATGTACCTTTTGAATTAATTCACTGTTATTTGATGATTTTTTCTCCTCCAATCGATGAATTATTTTTCCTTGTTTAGGTACCTGGAACTAATAATTTCTTATCAAAGATTTGGTGGTTTTCTGTGTTTAACTATTTTGAAAAGAATGTGGGTGGTATTGTGCCTCGTCAATATGAATGGCCTCTTCCCTGGCCCCGCAGGTTTTCCAGACACACACGAATATCCTAGCACAGTTGAATATGTGGTGAGTGGTCTGTACTTGTCCTATGCACAGAAATTGATTTTTCCATTTTTCTACACATAATTAGTTTGAATGGATTTTGCTTAGTACTATGTTGTAGTTGATCTTGGACGAAATTTAATATATGTGTCTTCAATTAGAAGAAAGTTGCTGGAAAATAGTGATTTGGGTGACACCTAAGTGTGGCTTTCCTGTCATTAATTACTGTTCATCTACGAAAATCTTTTCTTAGTTTTTTTTATATGGCGCGGAGGGGGGGGGGGCAGTATTTGTTTTCACTTGCACTGTAAGTCACCAAAGTATTAACCATTTTTAATTGACTGTAAAAATGGCATATAAGTATTTTTTATTTATTGAGAAAAATTTGAAAACACTATTTTGTTTTCATAATGTAAATTTAGGGCTGAGGGACTGGATTAATTAAAAGGGTTAGGAAGGAGGAAAATGTTGCCGTGTAAAGTGCAAAATCTTAGTTGCAGATTTTGAATTTTTTTTAATTTTCCTAAGCTATGTTAATACGGCAATCTTTTGAGGAAAATCTCCCCCCCCCCCCCTCTTTTTTGACTGTTGTGTTGTAAAATGTTTCTGAGAATAAATTTACGTTAAATTTTAATTCAGTTTCATTGTGAAATAATTCTACTAAAAACAAATATTCTCATTTAATCTATTTTCTGATTTAAAGTGGAAAACACTTCATTACATCTGTTTATTATTTTCCCTCCTATAAAATAGTTCAACAGTATCTATTGCTGAACTGAATAAGCACTGTAATAGCTGAACATTGAATATCCTTTTTGTAATTAGTGGCAATTTGTACTTTTAAGAGAAGCAAATTGCACCAAGAACTTAATTAAAAGTAAAATTCAAGCAATACAATGAACTCTCACTTCGGCGCCGGCCCAAGTGACCAACAGAAAAAGGCTCATAAGTGAGAGAGTGAGATAAGTGAACAAGCCTATTTAAAAGTTTAAAATGCAACATAAGTTCTAATGAGAGCATGAATAAGAATGTTTCTATAGAAAATACTCAATTGCTACGGTTTGGCAACTACTGTAACCTAACTACAATGATAAGAAGAAAACAAAAATTGTAGTATATCTAATCAGAAACTGGCCTCTTTAAAACGATCCATAATAGATAAATGCCCTTCTCTGAACTTTAGTTCATGTGAGAAAAAAATGCCTTCCGTGAGCAATAAAAGTGAAAGATTAAAGAGGAAAGTGAAGAAACATGTTTTTTTTTTTTGGAAAATAAATTAAATTGTTTACATTTTACGAAAAATTCGGTGCATAAGTGAAATATTTATCTTTAGAGCGACACATAAACGACTGAAATTAGCATTATCTTACTATGGAATGTGCCGGAGTGAAAAAGGCGCATTAATGAGGCGGTGTATAAGTGAGAGTTCACTGTATTGGGAAAGAATGAGATATAAAAGGATTGGCTAACAGCTGTTTTGAACAAGTTGAGTCTTCAGCAGTGCAATAAAGGAGAAGTTTAGTGGTCCACAGAAAACCGAAAAGTGGGTAAAAATACGCTAGACGAGACACGAGAGATTAAATATGTTACCATTGAAGCTTGAAATCTGATACTGTCCAGATTACCCAGCTAGTTTGCAAACTGACTTGCTCTCTGTGTGTGTACAGGTGGGCTGCATTTTCATTTTAAATTGGTAATGTGTTTCCCTAATGTTTAAAGGTTTTTTTTTCAACCTTCCTTACCAAGTTATAAAGAAGCAAACAGGGTTTTAAAAAAAGTGACAACAAATTTAAATGTACAGTAGCCCCTCGTTATATCGCTCATTCGGATATATCACTCTTCTCTTTTGTCTCCCAAAAAGAAAAATTAGTTCGAAACCATTTTTGAGAAAATATGTAAGGTGCTCAGAAAAGGTCTCTTACTCATTTATTTTATCATCAATGAACAAAACGAAGATTCTTCTATTCTTCTGAATTTGCTGAAAAGAAGCAGAAAATTTCCTATCACCCAACCTTGCTAGAAAAGATTTGTTCTGGGTTGAACGAATTAGGATTTACAATTTTATGTCTGTATACATATTTTTTAAGACCTGCACATTGTAACAACAACTGCGCTAAGTTATATTTTTTGTTACTTTTGATTGAAAAAAATAATCTAATGTTCGAATAAATGAATTTTTATGTATGTGCACGTATAATTTACTTGCATGCTGGATAGAAAACTATTTTTTATGACCTCGGTTATATCGCGCTTTTTTCTTGTCCCCCGAAAAGCGCGATATAACGAGGGGTTACTGTACTTCAAATTGGTATGCTTGTCATAAAACACCACTTGTTATGAAATTTAAGTGTCAACCAATCTTTAGTCGCACTGAGTTAGCACAACTTTTTCATCTGTTTCTCAAATTTATTCCCTAATTGTAATAATATGCAAAACCTTCCTTTAGTTTGTAGTTTTTCAAACTCTTGATTCTATCAGCGGAACATCTATTTGTTTGCTAGATTGTATCGTTGATTCTTAAGGTATTGAAAAATAGATGAATGACATTATCTCTATAATATTTTAAACTGCATAGATTCTTTGTCTATTCTGTCAAGTGCTTTATTTGCTTGATTGTATTAATGTGATTTTTTTATTCTAATTGCTTGTTTTTTCTCGTCCTTAATTTCAGGTTAGTAAGGATGTTTCGGATGTCCTTCATCTAGCCACATTACTCTGACATCATAAGAACTGCAACCTGTATCCCCTTTTCTATTGGAAAACAGATCTGAATTTTCCTACTATGTGTGCAAAATTTTTCTGAGATACTCATTACTGAAAGCATTTGAACTGAAGAAGACAAAAGAATGTGTGAACTTTTATTTAAAGTAAAACGGAGTTGCCATTTCATCTCTTACTGAGAGATTCATTCCTTTATATACCTCAGAAAATAATTTTTAACAAATCATGAGAGTTAATTTATGGAGCAGCCGAATTTATTTTTAATTGTTTTTAAAAAGGCTTTGTTTTATGCATTGCGCATGAAAAAACGCAGCTCATTTATTAAAATAGTATAAGTATTTCATTGTAAAAATAGTTTTTATTTATTTCCATTCTGTTTGATGTAAATTCTAAATATGAGCGATTTTATTTTTCTTATATATTAGTTGTGAAATAAATTGCCATTATTTTTGTTTAATGAAGATATTTTTCAGAGAATTTTTTGTAGTGTATTTCAAATATATATACATAAATATATATATCTATATATATATCTAGGAGCTTATATCTATTTGATACAAAGAATTGTAAATTTCTAAAGTAGTATGTCCAACTTTTTAACAGTATAGAAGTGAGCTTCGAATTATTTGCATTTATTAAATGTTTTAAATTTTTGTTTCAAAATGAGTTTTGCAATTTCCCGCAGAAAATATTATCAATTTAAAAAGCCTTCAATCAAGTACTCTGATGAAAGTGATGTTACAGAAGAAATACATAAGTCACTCATATAAAGCTTAAAATAAAGAAGAGAAGACGAAAATTACATAAGTTAAATTATTACAAAAGCTGTTTCCTATCAATGATGTCCACTTTTCTACTTCTGGGTTGGACATAAATAGTAAAACTGCTGTTGACTTCCATGTTTTAAGTATACAATTTGATATTTTTCTGCCAGTCGAAAATAAATTATACAAGATGCCAAAATTTAAATCTAAATACAATTAGGAAGGGGGGGGATCCTTGATCTAGCATAATTACAGTGAGTCTGGAGCAGTTTATTTATTTACGTCTGTAAATGTGACTATTAAGGCTTTAAATCCATTTTTGTCTGATATTTTATGATCTCAAATTTTATGTAAAATACTTTCTCCTGTACATTAAATCAGATGTTTGTTCAATTAAAAGTGTTTTTCAAATATCTTCCACAACTATGTCTGCTATTTACAAATAAACAAAAAGGCAAGTTTTTAAAGTGCTCGTCAAACAAAAGAATGACTTTTCTCTTAATATTACTATTTTTCAGATTCCTTTCATTCTACATATAACGGACCGCAAAGCGGTTCTTACAGTGATAGCAATTACTGTAATAGAATTTGTGCTGATATTTTAAGTAAGTTGTGATATTGATGTTTAATATTCTAGGATTCAAGATTTCACGTACAATGCATCATTCATCTTTGCAAGTAATTAACTGGTAACTTTTCAATTGTTTATTGTATTGTATACTAATATTGTGAATTGTAAAGATAGTTATCTGCATAATTCATTATTTTTCTGTATAAAAAATTTGTCTAAAGTAATTGATTTTGTGAGAGATTAGGTACTTCTAACGAAAGGAATGAGTAATTTACAGATATCAGCTAATTTTTAAAACAGTTTAATGCAGGGTGCCTACAAGTTGTAATAATCTGCATATATTTTAAATTTTGTTCTTATTATCTGAGAATGAAATACAAACCTACCAATTTTTTCCATTTTCAAAAGATTAATCTAAAATGTTTCTGTATTGGATTGTGAATGTTTTCAAATATTTTACTTAAGTTTGTATTGCTTCAATCAACAATCTTTTATTTGTTTTATACATGAAACAATAATTTCCAGAGTTTTTTCCCCTTATATGCTGGTATGAACAGCAAGTTTACCAAAATTTTCTGTATGAACAGATAAGCATTTCTTCTAATTTGCGAGCATTTGCATTTTTATCATACATTTAACTATAGATTTGATTTTTGTTACAGAAAAGGCCTTGTACTTAATTTATCTAAATAAAATTCTCAATTTTGCATAAAGTTTATTATTTAAAGTCTATTAATTTATGTGTTATTTTATACTTAGTAGGAAATACTTTGATTTTCTTTTTTAAGTCAAGTAATTTTTAAGTAATATTGAAGTAATCCCACTTACTTCAACATTAAATTTATAATTAATACTTTTTTGAAAAGGTTACTGTATTGCTAGAATCAAGGCGAAAAATAAATTTTGCAATTTCTGTAGGCACCCTGTTGGTGTTTTTCTATACCTGTTTCAATTGTACACTATACAATGTTTGTTTTTCTGTGTTCTATGGAATCATAATGCAGTGGAAGTTGTGGTAAATAAGCAGTATCCTCTTAACATATGTTAATTTTTTTAAGTGACAAATTGTTCCAAATGGGATGGAAAGTTGTTAAAATATTTAGAAAAAAAAATTAGTGTTCTGAAATGTGCTTACAGCTTGGGACAAATTTTTCTGGGGGTTTCGAACTGTCATCTATCTCTGAATAAAATTCTTGTAAAATAAAAATGCTTTACAAATACTTTAATTATTGTGAATCAGGAAGATTTGATAACAATTATTCCTTGAATGGGAGCACACCAAAATTTGTGTTATTCATTATAAAAGTTTCCACTAGTTGAGTATTTGTCTTCATTTTAATTTTGTGATAAAATGTTGCTCAATTCTACCCAAACTTTATCTTAATGATTGTTTCAATATTGTAACTCATTACTTTAAAATATCATGTTAATTGGGGAATAATTTTTGAATGCCTAATTATTTATGTGGGCATAACAAATGTGTTCTTTTTTAAAGGAACCAATTGTTACAAATTGCAAATGATAGAATATTTTGCTTCTAGTCTTCCTCAATTTTTATGTTAAGAAATGAGTGTGAATATTGAGTGACAAGTAAATACTCTCTGGTAGGCTTTAATGCTCTAAATATTTTAAGTTTTGTGGAAAATTTTACGACTTTTTTTTACTAATATTCTTACTTGAGTCAAGAATGAATAGGAAGTTTTGGCCTTTGTTTTTGTAAACATAACAGTATTTATTTAAAACACTTTTACAAATCTCATTATGCTAAAATATAAGTACTCCTTTCTTTTTCATTGAAATAACAAAACATTGTAAATGTTTGCATTCTTGTTCAGAAGAACAGTCCAACTGTTATATATTTTTTTGTAAGTAATAACTTTTATAGCTACTAACATTTTCCAAAATTAAAGTAAAATTATCAAATACCTTTTTCAAATTGATAGTCAAATGGCGGAAATATTCTTTATATTGAAACTGCTCTACTCTTGTGATTGCAGCTGTCCTATAGCTTCTATGTTTTTTGTAAGTTTTTTTCCTACTATTTTTGCCTTTTTCAATGTACCTTTAAATTTGTTTGGACACATTATTATTATTATTATTTTTCAAATTTCATGAGCACCTTAGATTAAAACCAACTTCTGTAATCATTTCGAATACAAGTTTTCAAACATAGCCAAAATTAAAACTTAAAATAAGTTTTGGTTAAAATCAGAAAACAAAAATCATCGTTAAAATTGCTTCTTCGTTATCATGGTGAAGAAAATTTATGCATGTTCAACTATTGGGTGCATATTTAAAAAAAGAAAAATCAATATCTTTGACTGTTAATGGTTAAATTGCTTACAATTGTTTAAGAGATGCTTATAATCTTTCTATGGAACTGCAAATAATATTTTACGATTGAATTTCAAAATTTAATTTAAGTTGTATACCTCCTTTTAGTTTGTATAGCTATACCTCCTTTTAGTTTGTATAGGGACTAATTTTCGTTTTATATGATGCAAAAATTACTAAAATTTTACGACAAAAAAAAAAAAAAAAAAAAAAAAACCCTGATATTGCATGATCTGTTAATTGTTTTTTTACTTCTCTATTTTTGAATTATATTTCACTATGCCATCTTTTTTGCGAGAGTGGGTATATACTTTTGGAGATTATAAGTAATTTAATTTCAAGGTTTTGATCTGGTTTTTTGCTTTAAATTTATTTCCTCTGTACCAAGTGGCCAATTTGCTTTGTATAAGAAAGCTTTTTTGTTTTTATTCAATATGAGAAAGTGAATTCTAAAATTAGTTTAAAAAGTAGACTAATCTAAAATTATTTTATGCCCATCCTTTTCAATAAAAATTTATGTTTATTATTACATACATTTTATACATTATTGAACACTTTTTTCTCTAGTCTAATTTAATTAAATAAAAGTTATGTTATTTTATAAACAAATTGTTGAAGTAGAATGAATTCATAACTGTCTAATTTTATAAAATGAAATTTCTGGTGCCAAAAAATGCTTGTGCATTCAAGATTTACTTAGTGATGTATTTACTTTGTATGTGAAATTGTATAATAATACTATCTAAATTGTAAGTCTCTCATAAGGATTGTAATTCAAATGCATTTTATACTTCATGTTTTTAAAATTTTAACCTATTTAGGATTATAAAACTTTGTTAAAAAAATGGATGTTTTACAATCAAAAAAGAAACATGCGAATCAAAATTGAAGCATTTTGGTGAAAATAAAATTCATGAGATAAGTGAGGAATTTTATTGAATTAATGCTTTTGACTGTGACATAGTTGTATTATGTTCTGTGAATAAATGTTGATACAGAAAATTGCTGTGTTGTAACAGGCAGTGAACTTTGTAGAACTGTGTGTACATAAATGTTAATAATTTAAACTTTATATCTACTATTTGTATTTCTGCAAAGTAGTTTACGAGATGAAGCTAAAGTTCTAGTTGTAAAAAATCTAAATTCATTTGCAATAAATGTATTTTTGTATCTCGTATTTCCTTGAGTTATCATGCGAAAAGTTCCTCCTTAAATAAGGGTTTAACGAGCCTCCGTTCCTGTAAAAAGAAAGTATCTCCTGGCCAAAGAATATTAACATTTTGTCTTAATTTCATTATTCCTTTTAACTTGCTAGAGAAAATAACATGCAACTATATGTGCAAGGAAATAAATTAGAAACAATGTATATTTAGATCTTTTTATTGAACATGTGATGTTACATTAAGTATGGCCTCACTGTAAAAATGAAAGAATAATGAAATTTTTATTATATTAGAATTTATAAATGTAATTTATGAATAACGGGAGAAATGAACAAAATATTTTTACTAAAAATATTTACAAACGGGGGGAGGGGGGGGGGGCGAGGTAGTGAAAAAATGATTCATGTTCTGAAAGACTTTTCTTCAGAATGTTCATGATGAAGTTTTAGAAAAAGATCTAAAAACATTAATATAACAAATGAATATGATAATGTATATAAAGAGGCTCTGACAAGTACAAAGTTAAAACCTGCATTCACATTTTTGTACTAATTTACCACTTGATAAAATAGTTCATTTTAGATCATGCAGCACTTCCACAAAGAACACTGCATATAGAACTAGCTTTACAATGTTCAAAAACCTACTTGGTCAATTATCACTATATGTCACTATTTACAAGACTGTTACATATACAAGCAAGCACATTCAAAACACAGATGAGAAAAGTTGGCTCTGGAAGGTGCAGTCGCCAGAATGACAATGCATCAATCTCGTATAGCTTGTTCTTTGGTATGTGCAGCAATATGACTCGGCTGTCTATGTTAGCACTTCAGTGCTTCACGAAAAATGGGAGAAGATTTTGATTTTACAGACACTATCTGTAGAGCACAAAACTTGGCCAAACAGACGAAATGCGAGTCGGGGCTGCAAGACATTAAATCACAGGACCCATGTCTGAGAGAAATCCCAAGATTTCACACGGCAGACACTTGGGTCTCATCATCTGAAAGAAGATAAATTAGTTACAATTCGTGTAGAACAAAATTCTATTGTGTAAGTATATTTGTAAAAGCTTATACACAGAATAAAATAATCACTAACTCAGTATAAAGAAATTTTGATAGTAGGCTCTATGAGCGTAAGACCTTCCGCCCTTGGCACGGAAAAAGTACACTGATTTTATTCCTTCAGTTTTTACTTCCGAAAAAATAAAAAAGTATATTTTAAATATTATTCTGTTAAAAAATCATATCCTCCCCAGAGTTAATGAATTGCGGAGTTCCCCTTCCCTTCCATTAACCTCATCAGAGATGCTCTGCAATTTTGTATTTAGGATTTCATTTTCGAGAATCGTAGGACACACCAAACACCTCCCTCTAACATTCTAGCAAAGATCTAAGATTTTGAATTTAGACACTATACAAGTTAAATTTAGGATATTGTTAAATCGGGGAAAGCATACATATTAAATTAATAATTAAATGAATGCTTATTATTTACCTGTAAGAGCGGCCATTTGATGATGTCATCACAGGTGGGCCCTTCACCTCAGAGAGAAACATTAAACCTTTCTAAATAGCTCTTTTAAAGAGCTTTCAGCTGATATAGTTGAGTTTTGAAATATTTAAATTTATGATGGAGTTTTAGGGGAAGTTAAACAAACGTATTTACCTGTAAAAGCGGTCATTTTGATGACGTTATTACAGGTGGGACCTTGACCTCAGAAAGAAAAATTAAATCTTTCTAAATAGCTCTTTCAAAGAGCTTTCAGATGATACATTTGAGTTTTGCAATATTTCAATCTATGATGGAGTTTTAAGCAATTAAACGAACGTATTTACCTGTAAAAGCGGCCATCTTGATGACGTCATCACGGGAATTCATTACCCCTGATCAAGTGTCTCCCGGCGGTTTTTTATTCTTATATATGTACATAAGCTCTGTACCAAATTTCACACTGGTTATCCGGAAGTGAAATATTTCATATTTCGGCTGTTTTTATCGCTGACTCCACAGACTATTGTTTATATATTGATGGGCGAAAACATGTTACTTGAGTTCAAATAAACAAATGGAAAAAAGTTTCATCCAAGAACAATTTTAGAAGAATATTACATTTGGTACCTTCTAGTACCCTAGTGTTTAACTTGTATAACCATGTACAGGGGTGCAAGTGACCAAATGTGGTTTGGGAGCATCTTCGGGAGCAGGGAAAATACCATTTGGGAGCGGCAGAATTGTTTTTAGGAGCAGGCTCGAATAAGATACTATGTGACTGTGATAAACACATACATTTATAGTAATTTAAATCTGTATCTTAATGCAAGAGCAACCAATGTCTAAAATTTGATGTTTTAAGTTTTTTCATCGTAATGGGGACAGAAAGGTATCCTCTGTCATATACAACAACAACCAATGTTTTAAAACAACCGCCTCAGCAGTGGAGCGAAACTAAGACACCAAATCTAACACATTCCTATGGAGACTCAAATCTTTAAACCTGAATATCTCAATTCGACGAATTTTGACATAGGTTGTTTTGCATTAAGGTACAGAAATATATTTGCATTTTAACTAAGCACTGATTATCTATTATTAAATTTTAGTTATAGTTTAAAAATACTAGATGTGGTTTCAATAGGTGAACAGCAAAATGTTTCACTGTACTTAACTCAAATTTCAGAGACAAGGATATAGAAATTGGAACATTCATTTAAAGTCAAATTGAAACGATAAACTCATCCACTTTTTTACAATTACATTTATACTACCAATCCTTTTTCATTTTTTAGAAAAGAGTCCTATCCATGAATAACTTAGGAGCGCATTCCTGGTGGTCAAAATATGAAATGCAAATATTTGGTTTAAAGCTTCCACGACAATATGAAAAATTTAGACATTTTTTGGTTTTTTACTTGCATAATTATCAATAACATTTGGATTTTCTTTTGCTAACAATGTGCTTTAACTTAAAATTGAGGAATTAGCTTTGTGCTTGAAAAGTAAAACTAAAGTTTTTTTTATGTTTTATCGTGCAAAATTAGATTTTGTGGGCTAAAAATTGAAAAACATTATTTTAAAAGTAACTTAGTTTCTTTTTGTTCTACTGTTCTTTCTCTTTCTCATAACTTCTCTGCATCTTCTAACATCCATTTTGCAACTAGATTTCAGACAAGACATTGTTCTTAACAGCTGACTTTAGTCGTTGGTTTGCTAAATTTAATAAAGAATCTGATGACTCTTGATTGGATTAAGCTTCTTGTGTAACTATCGTATACTGCTTCACATTTAATTTGTTTGTCTCTCTGCTTTTAATGCCTTAAATCTGTGCTGGTTACAAAACTTAAAGACGTTAGAACTTCTAAACAGTAGAATGAGATAATTATGTGCTGCCATAAAGTATCTCTGAATTTTGTACAACACATCAAAATTTTATCTTTCCTTTAATGACCTAATGGGAGCACTGCTGCTAGTAGCATGGAAAATTCTATTTTAAGCTTTTAAAATTATAATTTTACAAATTCAACTTTTCAAAATACTGCCTTTCAGTACAAAGCCATAATTAAACATTATGTGCTTGATTGTTTTAATTGTTTTCCAAAAAATGAAGCAATGGATAACCTAATGCTTATTAAAATCAAGCTTGCAAAAATTAATAGGTATATAAATAGAAAAAATAAATTATTTGTTATCAAAATATAAGCTAAAATAAGCTAATGGAAGGTATCTATTGTCAAAATAACGGTTAATTGTCAAAAATATTAAAATGTTTGCAAGATGCATTTGGATTGAAATCTTCAACATAGGAAGCTTCGTCCGCGACGTAAATGCTAGATGTTGACATGCTTCTAAAAATAAATTACTTTTTTCTCAAAATAAAACATAAAACAAGTTAAGCTGAGGTAGCATATGTCAAAATAATTTTGGATTGTGAAAAATATAAAAATTCTTGCAAGATACAAAAGGATTGAAATTTCAGATAAGGAGAATATTTTTCGCAACGCCCGTGTTCAGAATATCACCATAGCAACCGTCATAACGTACGGTTAACAAAAGCAGAAGTTATGCCACTTTTTCGCGATATTCGCTAGAAAAACGGCCGTTTTGGCGCAGTCAGGCGCAATTTCGATCAAAAAGTGCGTTAGGGAGCAGGATGGTGCAAGATCCTTGATTTGGCGCAGCACTTGCACCACTGCATGTATTCTATGGTTAAAGTTACTTATTTGAATGCATTGTATCATGCAACACAGTTTTGCTCATCTTTCACGAAACACACAGAATATGTATGTAAATCCAGAAAATCAAGATCCTGGGAAAAGAGCCTTCCTCAATACTGCCGTGGGCAGGTAAAGGGCAGTAACTGCAAATTTTTCGATTTTCATTTTTTTGCATTTTTGAAATCTATGAAACGTTAGTTTTATGGTACAAGCATCTTTTTTTGGCTTCCGATGAAAAAAAACTTTTTTAACCAATGGTAATTAGCAGTAACTGCATTTTTCGTTACTTTGGGCAGGTAAACGGCATTATCTGCATGTCTGCAGGATGAACATAATAGGAATCGCTGTGCAAAACTTGCATCGAGCCGCAAAAACCGTTTTCCTTTGTACCTAAACTGAGCGAAAGTAGGAGTGCTCTAATGGGAGGTCATTGGTTGCACTTGAATGTTTCCAAAGGGGCGTTTTATTCCTTTTTGGGGTGAATCAGTGTTAATATCCATGCAGACTTAAGTGAAAAAGTTGGCTTTACCACTTATCGATATATCGCCAAGCTTTTGGCTGCCAAGTGCTTGTCGCCAACTTGGCGACAAATTTGGCGAAAAAAATTATTTTGTGAGTTAGGGTTTAATTTAGCACTATTGGCAGTATTTTGCGAAGAATCCACTGAATGATGCTAAAATCGGCGATATTTAGAAAATGAATCGTTGTAAATCATTTTTTGCATTGTTTCGTGGCACATCAGGGACGTAAATGTTTGAATTGTTATCTTGCTCATTCCAAGCACTATTTTAACACTTAGGGCATCTACTAAGAAATTTACATGTAAAAGGAAGTAGTGTGGGGTCCATACCAGATTTTTTTTCTTTCAAATAAAGTTTATCTCCACTAGTAGACAATATTTTTCACGATTTCATAGATACACAAGCAAATCTTGGCAGACGACAAACAAAAATGCAGCAATTAAATGATTTTATTTACATTGTTTTGTTTTCTTTTAATTACAGTTGCTTTCATACTAACAGACGATAGTTTTTGCAGTTTAATACCTAGCTGTTGCATTTTTAATAGTTCTATGAAAAGAATCGTCAGCACAACAAGCATTTCAAGCGCTCTTTTTTTCAAGTGATTTCTTGTTTCGATGCAAAGTACAAAGCATTAACTGATTTGTAGTCATTTTAAAACATCTGGTGTGAACGCCACACTACTTCCTTTTACGTTTAAATTCCATATTAAATGCCTCAAGTGTTAAAATAGTGCATTAGAGTGAGCAAGATTCACACCCCGAGTTTGTCACGAAAAAATACAAAATAATGTTTTACAATTATTTATTTTCTAAATATCGCCGATTTCAACATGATTCAGTAAACTTTTCGCAAAATGTGCCCAATAGCGCCAAATTGAATCCAAATTTAAAAAAAATTCATTTTTTCGCCAAATTTGTCGCCAATTTGGCGGCAAACACTTGGCGACTAAAAGTTTGGCGATATATCGCCAAGTGGTTGCACCAAATCATATCACTCAACTGCATTGAAGTTGACATTGATTTACCCCACAAAGGGATAAAAGACCCCCTTGGGAACATTCGAATGCAACCACAAGGGGAGGTGCACAATTAGACCACCCTCAGAGCCTACATACCAAACTAAAAGCTTCTACGGCAAAAAGTTTTTGAGTTATGCGACATGCATACATACATACGCACATACATACGTACATACAGATGTCACGAGAAAACTCCTCGTAATTAACTGGGGCACGGTCGAAAAGGATATTTCAGCTGTTTATATGTTAGTAGGTACTTATGCACGTACTGATAGGTCGAAAAAACTACTCAACATTCATTCGGGGGTGAGCAAAATCAAAATTAAGACCGAATTTTGAGTGAAATTTTCTTTGTGATCAAAATACTTCCTTTACTAAGTAAAAGGAAGTAAAAATGGCTGAAGAATCATCAAGTTTTGCTTCATATTTTGCATTCGTTTATATTAAATCTATATCAAGTGGATACACAATATTTATGCATATTTTTAAATAAAACATATCATTCACAATGCAATAATATATTTTTAAATAAAACATATCATTCACAATGCAATAATATATTTCGTAATAACATATCTACTCCGCATGTTGTCGAATATGTAAATGCTAGACATTTAGTAGCATACTGTGCAGTTACTGCCGTCCGCCAGTCAATTCCGCATGGCAATTAGAGTGAAAACGGCAGTATCTGCTTTACCTCTCTCTGCGCTTGCAAAATCAAAATTCAATCAATTACCCAAAAAATATATCGGTATAAACATATAGTATCGCCTATGTTCAAAGTTCAATGTTTCATAAATGCTTGTGAGAAATCAAAAATGCGTTTCTTCAAATATCTCGAAAACTCATTTTTGCAGATACTGCCGTTTACCTGCCCATGGCAGAATACATCAATCAAAAACTTACCATCATCATCTGGGTCTGTCACATCCCCGTAGTAATTGTTACTTCCTTCTAGACTGTGTGCTCTCCCAAGCACCAGCTGCCTGCTCCGAGCAGCCATCTGGGCCGCTATGGAATAATCGGGAGGTCTTTGGGAACGGGGGTAAGGAGGAGGAGCACTTCTCGGAGGAGGAGGGGGAGGGAGCACATGTGTTCCGTGTGGTACCACTGAAACAGAAAGAGTTTTAAACTCAAATTACTATAAATTTGTTCAATGTCAAAAGAGTAACAATCTTGAGATACAGTCGTACCCGCTTAATCGGGTAACAGATAAACAAATACCCAACTTAAACGAATAAAATATCTTGGAACCGATGCCATTGACGTAATGTTGAAGATCCCCGCTTAATCAAATAATATTTCTTGGAACCGACAATGTCCATTTGAGCGGGGCCGGCAGTATTTGTTTCTAAATGGATATTTAATAAGAAAATAAATGTGAAAAAAAATGTATGGTCCAAAGAAAACAAAAAGTCATGTTGTAGTCCTGAAAACTCTGCCCATGAAAACCCCCGCCAAAAATACTGGACCGTATATCTATGAAGAATTTCTTTGTTTGATAAGGAAGTTTTGTTCTGTTGGACCTAATTGACCGCACTGTTTCGATACACCCAGTTCTACGATATTTTCTGTAATAATGGCCACTATTTATGTCTGTAAACAAATTATGGCAGATTTTTTTTTTAAGGAAAACGTTGATGAAAAAAAAATAATAAATAACAATACCTGGAAAAATTACAGCCCTATTTTTAGAAAGCTTCTTTCAGTTCAACAATATTGTGAGAATACAAATCCGTTTTTATCTATTTTCTTATTTTTTGTTTGATAGAATTGGGAATTCATATCCATTAAAATTTATGTTAAACTTAAAAATAAAAAAGTTGTAATGCATTCCATTCAAATACCTCCCGATTACCTTAAAGTGAGTATAAAATATGAAAAATTCAAAGGAAAGGATTCAGCGGTTTTAATAAATACATTCTGGAGCAAACGTAAAAAACTAAACAGTATCATTACCAATATAATCAATTTCAATAAAAAGTAAGAACCTTTAAAAATGTGTGCAACTGAAGATAATAATAAAATAATAAACAATTTTGACCGAAAAAACTTAAGATATGATTTTATTATGTTGCAAAAAAAAAAACCTTTAAACTGTGTAAGGATAAAAACAATTAAGTATCGTTTTTTTCCCCAGAGAGAGAGAGAGAGCAAAATGTTTAAATGATACTTTAAAAAATAAATTAACATTACAAATTCATAGTTCTAAAATTTGACTCACATTTGACTTTTCTGAAAAAGAAAAAAAAACTTTACCTTGCGCTCCTGGTATTGTGGGCATGACACTCATATGAGGAAACGATCGCATACGCACTACTGGAGGCGAGTGAGATACTAAAGGAAAAAATTAATACATTAGCATTTGATTGAAAAATATAACTTGCTTCACTAACAGAGAATTTAATATACACTTGAATCTATTAGGTATTCAATTCGTAAATGACTTTAAACTTTGTTTTGAAGCATTGTAAATATTTTATAATAGTTAACTCTGTTGTGGGCAAAAAAAGAAAAAAGAAACCAATGTGTAAATAGAAGTTACCGAATTAATTTATTGAAACAAAATTTTTCAAATTACTTACAATTGAAAATTTTTACAAAATGACATTTATAGTAGAATAGATTCAAAAAATATTCCATCACACACTTGCTTCATTTTGCAATATGTGAGTGTTAAAAAGTGTGATTTTTTTAAACTAACACTTGAATTAAGCTTTAGGCTACATAAAGGGCACTACTCTGAACTTTATTGCATTCCAGAATCAAGATATTTCTGAAGCATAAAATGATTCTTTATCATGTCACAGAGAAAATCCAGAAAAAATGACCATTTCAAAAAGTCTGTTCAAGTTACAGAATTCATACGTGTACCTGTCATGGTTGAGAGCAACTAGACTAAAAAGTAAAGAATTAGTTACCCATGTGCTGATTCCTTTGTTGAGGAGGAGAATTAGATGAACCTAGTGAACTGCTGCTATGGCTATCGAGGCTTGTAGCATGACCAGAATCTATTTCATACAAGGTATGATGATGATAACTACCAGTGCTGCTGCTATCGCTTGATGTCACAGAGCCTAGAAAAAAGAGATAACGAGTTCAAGACAAGAAAATAATTCAAAAAGTTATATTTGTAGATCATACCTCATGTTCATTTGATAAAATTATTATTTAGAGTTTGTTATTCGCAAAATTTTTAGACTAAGAATTTAATTTATTTTCCTCTCAACCTGATGTTTTAGTGCAGATTTTTAACTTAAAACTGACGTTTTTAAATTTTCAGAGCAGATGACCAAATTTCGTGAATTTTTCGAATTTTATTAAACTAAATAAATCAACTATCTTTCAAAAGATGAAATAAAAGGTGGCAGAGAAAGAATAGATGTGTATGATTATGATCTTTAACATTTAAAATGCTAACATTTTGCATTGAAAAAAGAAAAAATAAATGTTGAAAATTTTCATATCCGAAATATTTATTTAAAATACAAAGCGTAAAAAAAACTTGACTGAATTTTTGAGGTGTATTTCTATTGTGAAAGCTTGATACATGATTGTTGAAGCATTAAAACAATCTCTACACTTAGCAATGAAATACAATTTATGTTGTGTTATTTTTGTTAGGTTTTTATTTAATTACTAACTTTAAGTGAAAACTATCCTTCTTAAAAAAACATTTAGTTTATTAAAATCCTTCGTTACAAATCTAAACGAAAAAGGCAGACTCGCCAAAAACATAACAGCTAATAAAACCAAGGCACAATCGAAGAATGGACTCATCCATCAACCCACTTACTTACACCCAACCACTTACACACGCCGAAGCACACTTACTTATACACGCCGACTCGGCACGTGCCGATCTTTGATTCGCGATGACGTCATCGCATCGGCACGCCCCCAGCCGACGTGCACAAGGTCGATTTGCATGGGAACAAGATAACATAACCAATGGCCAACAACGGCCCCCTTCCCATGCAAATCCATTCAAACAATATCAATTATTCAACAAAACATCAACTGCAAATGTAACTAACATTTCAAAAAACATTATCAAAAATAAATAAATCGCATGTTCAATAACACATTTTCCACACAACTCAATCTCAAAAATTCACTATGAATTAAAGTTCAAAATCAAAAGTTCAAAGTTCTTGAACAGCATCTCGCTGGTCTAAATTCAAAGTCCGAGATTTTTTTTTTTTTTTTTTTCTTTTCAAAACCAAAAGGGTTCAAATAAACACCTTTTCACAAAATTGCTGTAACTCCAATTTTGTAGGCGGTTTCGTGAATAAGTCCGCGATGTTTTCTTTACCAGAAATAAATTTTAAATCAAAAATTCCATCACTAATTAAATTGCGAATGAAATGATATCTAACGTCTATGTGTTTTGTTCTCGCATTTTCTATGCTTGATCTTGTAAAATCAATTGCCGATTTGTTGTCGCAAAATAAAGTACAATTTCCAAGATTAAAGTTCAAATTTTCATCTGCTAGAACATTTTTTAACCAAATCGATTCTTTAGCCGCGTCAGAGAGAGCTATATACTCTGACTCCATCGAGGACAAACTCACACATTTTTGTTTCGATGTTTTCCAAACAACCGGAACGTTGTCTATAAAAATTATCATTCCACCTAAAGACACACGATCGTCTCTACTTGCAGCGTAATCTGCGTCGGAAAAACTATGCATCTCGATTTTCTTCACATCGGACAAATTTAATTTGTACTCCTTTGTAGATCTCACGTAACCCAAAAGCTTAAGCAACATTTCCCAGTGTTTAATTCCTGGGTTTTCCTGAACTTGAGACAAAACATTCACCGCGTAAGTGATATCGGGTCTTGTTCTGTTAGCTAGAAAAGCCAAACTTCCTAGTAAACTTCGATAAGGGATTTTTTTCATTTCTTCAATTTCGCATTCCGAACTTGGACAATCTAATTTTGAAATAACAGTTCCTTTCGTTATGGGTAAAGAAGTTATCGGGATTTTATATTTTTTAAACTTTTCACAAATTTCTTCTATGTAACTTTGTTGATGCAAAGATAAATTTTTATCATCTGGATAAAATTCGATTCCTAACAATCTTCGCGTTTCTCCGAGTACTTTTAAATCGAAAATTTTTCGGAGACTTTTAATAACTTCATCTATGTGTTGGTTTTCTTTCCCAAATATTACAATATCATCTACATACAGTAATAGAATTGTATCGCGTCCTTTATATACGCAATTGCACCATTCTACTTTAACAAAATTAATACTTTTTAGGACTTGTTCAATTTCTAAATACCAGTTTCGTCCGCTTTGATGCAGACCGTAAATTGATTTCTTTAAAAGACAAACTTTGCCTTTATCCTCAATAAAACCAGTTGGCTGGTACATATAAATTCTTTCTTTTAACTCGGCGTATAAATAGGCGTTTTTAATGTCGACTTGACAGTTTTTCCATCCATAAAAACATACTAGAATACAAAAGAATAACCTAATAATAGAAAAATTAACTACGGGCGAATAAATATCTATGAAATCCTCTGGATTTTGTCTGTTTCCGAAAATCACTAGCCTTGCCTTGAATCTTGAAACTTTATTATTTACATCCTTTTTCACACTGTAGACCCATCGATTTCCTAGCACAACTTTATCCGGGGGTTTATCTACTAATTCCCACACGTCCCGCGACTTCATAGTGTTCAATTCGTCTAGCATTGCTAATTTCCAATCTTCGGCGTTTTCAGATCGTACCGCGTCTTTGAAACTTGTTGGAATTCGCACCTCAACGATGTTAGCTTCGTTCTTTTCAGGTTCTCGCGCTGTTTCATTAGAAAGTTGAATCTTTCCTGAAAAAACGTTCTTCCCGCTAAAATCGAACAGTTCTCTTTCGAATTTTAAATTTTTACTTTCGCAATATTTTTCAATATCATTGCACGATCTAAATCTTTGTTTTGTTCCCTCCAAGTAGTAATAAATATCAGTTCGCGTTCCGTCTGGTCTTGGCACCGCATTTCTAACCCAATTCAAATCCGATGCGCTTTTCGCGGATGTAGATCCCGTTTCTTCTGAAATTTGATCAGTTGATTCTTCACTAAAAATTTGACCTTCTTCGCCCTTTTGAGCGTTTTCCTCATCATCTAATTCATAATGAAATTCGACGTACTGTGTACGTTTTTTATGTTTTTCTATTGGGTCCAGGACTTCTTCCACTGCATTTTTATTTTCGTTAAACTTAACGTTACATGTTTCAATTACTTTCTGCTCGTTAGTTAACCAAATTCTGTAACCCCTGGTATTTATTGCATACCCAACCATTATTCCCTCAACTGCACGCATTTCTAATTTGTTTCTCTTTTGCTTTGGAACATTAACGTAAGCTTTACTTCCAAAAGCTTTTAAGAAAATCACTGACGGTTTTCTTCTAAAAAATAATTCAAAGGGGGTTTTGTTTACTTTGTGGCAAATTCTATTCCAAGTGAAAGTGAAACAACATAATGCTTCTGCCCACCATTCGTTGCTCATTTTCGCGTCTTTTAACATCGCTTTTACCCCATCTAAGGCTGTTTTATTGAAACGTTCGCAAACTCCGTTTTCTTCTGGTGTAAATGTATTTGTTCTTTGGGGTTGAATTCCGAAAGAATTTAAATACCGTTCAAACTCTTCATTACAAAATTCACCTCCATTATCTGTGCGAATACTAATTAATTTCTTTCCCGTAATCCTTTCCATCTTCTTATGAAAATGAATAAATTTACTCAAAACTTCATCTTTTCGTTTTAAAGTGTAAACAGTCACAAAACGACTAAAGTCATCAATTATGGAAAGAAAATACCGACTGCCTGCTTTTGATGGCGTTGGCAAGGGTCCACATACATCCATTGAAACTAATTGCAATGGAGAACTTGACATCTTAGGAGTTGGTTTAAACGAAATCCGATTTGACTTAGCTAAAATGCAAACTTCGCATTTTTCATCGGGTTTTTCTATGTTCGGAAGACCATTCACGCTTTGATTTCTACTAGTATTTTGAATATAATCAAAATTTATGTGACAAAACCTCCTATGCCAAAGAGTAGCTATTTCTGTTTGGTTAACGTTACCGGCATTTACGTTAAATCCGCTTTCAGTTCTTTTATTTTCTACGGTATCGTATCTAAGCGGTTCTACGTAATATAAACCTTCTTTTCTTTTAGCATAAAATAGTTTACGCCAATCATTAAAGAACACGCAAATTTTCCCTTTACTTCCTACAAAATGAGCACCTGCTGCTTCTAAACGTGCACCGGAGATTAAATTTCTTCTCATGTTTGGGTTGTATAATACGCCTGTTAACTCGATCCAATTTACTTTCCCGTTCATATTGACAGCAAATCTTACCGTCCCTCTTCCCAAGACTTTACTATTTGCGTTTCCTACTGCCAAAGCCATATTTACGTCAGAAATTTCTTCAAAATTTTTCATTAAGTTTTTGTTGTTACAGAAATGTGTTGTTGCTGCACAATCAAAAACCCAATTAAATTTACTGCTATTATCTTTTTCAGCTCCAGATTCTGATGTTGATATAAAACTTTCAACCAACATAGAGTATTTGTCATTGAAATTTGAAAAATTGTTACGACTTACGTTAAAATTATTTTTACATTGGGCTATTAAATGGCCGTAACGATGGCATCTATGGCACGGTCCTATTACTTTTCTATTCTTCGCATTTTTAACAAATTTAGCCCTTCCTATTTCTTCATTTACTTTTTCTGTCTTCTTACTTCTATTAGAAATATTAAAAGCACTCACCTCAGGATTTTCATGGTCTGATTTTACCTGTTTTAGTCGGCTTTCTTCTTTAACCAGTTCATCGGCAATCTTGTCTATGTCAAAATCTTCGTCCTTCCAACGGTAAATTAGTTGGATTATACCGGTATATTCCGGCGGCAAATGGCGAATAACTTGAAATCCTTGGAAAAGCTTATCAAGTGCATGTCCCGCGTCGTTAAGTTTTTTAACAGCTAACTTAATTCTAGCTATAAACAAACCCATTTCTTCATTATCTTTATAACGAATGTTAAAAAATTCATCCAAAAGTTGAATTATACGCGCCCGTGTTTTTGGTTCAAATTGAGCTTGTAAAGTTTCCCATGCTTTCTTCCCATCCGCAGTATCTTGAATTAGCGGTCGAAACTCTGGCTTTATCGCATAATAAAGTGTAGTATAAGCTCTATCTTGCAATAGAAGAAACTCGTTACGCTCACGACCAGTAACTTTCTCATCTAAAACTTCTTCTCCTTCTATAAACTTCCAACATCCCTTGTCTAGCAGCAAAACTTTAACGTCAATTTTCCATCTATCCCAATTTTTCTTGTTCAACAACTCAAAACCATCGGGGAGCAACGCCATGGCTTAAACGGAGTATGCAAAAGTTGCAAAATCTTTAAACTTGAAAATCGCGTCGATTTCAGTTAAATACGGCCCCCAAAGCCAACATATCTCTCAAAAAGATTACTTTTAAACTTATAATGGGCAGAGCGGCCCATAACCTTTTGTTAGGTTTTTATTTAATTACTAACTTTAAGTGAAAACTATCCTTCTTAAAAAAACATTTAGTTTATTAAAATCCTTCGTTACAAATCTAAACGAAAAAGGCAGACTCGCCAAAAACATAACAGCTAATAAAACCAAGGCACAATCGAAGAATGGACTCATCCATCAACCCACTTACTTACACCCAACCACTTACACACGCCGAAGCACACTTACTTATACACGCCGACTCGGCACGTGCCGATCTTTGATTCGCGATGACGTCATCGCATCGGCACGCCCCCAGCCGACGTGCACAAGGTCGATTTGCATGGGAACAAGATAACATAACCAATGGCCAACAATTTTTTCATTTGCAATAGAAGCCTCTATCAGACCATTAAAAAAAATGCGTAAAACTCTTCCAGTTTCCTAGAATTACTCTGCAAATATTCTATAAGCAGAGTTGCAAAAGCACTCTTAAAGCATTTACCGGAGGTTTGAGATTTCCGCAGGGGGAGATTACTGAGCGCAGTCACGCTGGAGCTCTCTGCGCTCAGATCGACCGGCAGGACCGAAGGATTCGCGGTGTCGCTGTGTGAGCGGCCGTGGCCTTGCCTCCCATCATGCTTTCTTCGAATGGCGTTCGGAGATGGAGATGGAGACAAGGAATGGTGATGACGAGGAGGTTGGTGCGGACGTACTTTACTCTGATCCGAAAGTGCCAGCAGCTTTCGGACAGCTTGGGGAGAGTCGGCACCTGTAAGAGAGAGTGGTAATTAGGCTAAAGGATTCAGTTAAATCAAAACAATTGCCTCTGTGCAGAGATTGTGAGTGATAAAATGAACATTATGGATTTGCGTAACTACAAAATCTTTGTAATATGCTTTTTAATTCTTTGCTTAGTAAAACAAGAAATTACATGCATGGAGTATTTGAATATAGATATTTCATACAATCACATTAATGTGAGTGAGTATCATTTGCATATTGTATAAAGAAAAATATTTATTTTCGAGGGGGGGGGGGGGGCTGATGTTAGTCTGATAAAAGCTCGTATGCTCATTCCCTCTTTTAAACGATGAGTCTAAAAATAGTGTGTACTTATCGTATTATACTAAAAGAATGCTTCACTTCTTGAATTGTAAGTGAAGATGTAGAATAAATTTTTGTGAAATTAAAAACTACAAAACCTACAAGACAATTTACTACCAGTGCAGCAAATATGAAAGCGTGGGCACATTTCATTACTGCTTGATATACTGCAGTCTGCACTTACTATTAACAGGAAAAAATGTTCGATTGCAGCACTCCTCCCCTTCCCTTAAAACAATTAGCATAATAATTAGCACTAATTCCTGCTTGGGACCAACTTTATATTGAATTTTGTTCTATTCCTTGCAGGACTTATTGAGTGGAAACTCACAAAAAGTACTTCCTTAATCCCACTATGTGAAATAATTCCAAAATCTATTTTATAAATGAACTAAAGATATGGACGACAGTGAATATGACACAGAATGTTTCATCAGGGTTCATACTCATTTTCAAAAATGAAAATTAAGGACTTTTGAAGGACTCCTAAATGTTTTTAAGGACTCATAGGAAAATATTTAAATAGCTTTAGAAACACAATTTTAAACTACTCAATTTACGACTACATTAAAATTTAAAGTGCAGGGAGATTCGCAATGGACTCTGATGCAAATAACAATGAATGATTAAGATCTATTCAAATGCCTACCATTCTGAATTGGGAACAGAAAGTAACTATAGAGAAAGCAACAAATAGGATAAACAAACAACATCGTCTATATGCTTTTCTAACGTTAAGCTCTTTAATCCTTTTACTCGTTGAGTTTACTATTATTCTGGCCCACTTTTCTCATTTTAGGATTGTTTTGTTTATATTTGCTATTTCATTTTCAATGCAGTAATCATTTTTTCAAATACTTTTTTACTAAATTAACCCTATTTTTTACCATCGCGTAAATACGCGAACACTAATGTTGCTTATTTAAATGCTTAAGTTCTTTTAAATCTTTTGTTCTTAATTTCAATTCATTTTGACTGTTTTATTTGTACATTATAAGCTTGTTTTTTTTCGCTAATCATTCTTAATTTTTTCGATGGAAATTTTATCAATTGCGGATAATAAAAATTTCAATGGAGCAAATTGCACCCTTGAAATTTTTAGGTGGGAGGTTTTGTGGCCTCCCCGATGTATCAATCTCTTTTTTAAATCCAAAATCATGTTAAATTATACTAAACATAAACTGAAGATGTTTAAAAATCTTAAAATAATTAAAAAAAAAAAAGGATTGATTCAGTATTTCACTTTCTGATAGAAGCAACTCTTAAAAAACATGGGATTTCGTTCAAAATTTTTGAACTTAATAAAAATAAAAATAAATTTCATTTATTTCTTCTATTCTATAAAACAACAAAAATGCAAAAAATCCGATTCCTGTAGAGGATGCAAAGAGATTGCAGTTTTCAAAGTGATGACATCAAAAGCATAAAAACGGAATATAAAAGAATTTATTTTTGTAAAAACTTTATACAATTGTATTTCAAAGGTCTATGATAAACATATTATTAATATCTGTTAACACAATTAATGCAAAGATAAAATAAAACAATCCATTCAACGTTTAACATTTAGACTCATAAAAGAAGTTAGTTTTGCTTTAAAAAATTTAAAATAATGATCTGAACAAGAAATAAAGCGAATTTTCATTTATTTGCCTCCTAATAAAAAGTAATTAGCTTGAAAAAAAAAAAATTGATTTTCATATCGGATGCAAAGAGATCGCATTTTTCAAAATGAAAGCATCAGAAGTATAAAAACGGTAAATAAAATAATTTATTAAAGTCAAATAACTTTAGAATTACATTTCATCAGGTTTATATAATGAATGTCATTAATAATCACCGACAGTCTTTTAAAAATTAAGGAGATTTTTTCAAAATTCAGGACTTTTTAAGGGTTTTTTAGGGACCTTAATCTTGCTTGATAAAATTAAGGGTTTTTTAAGGAAGTACGAACCCTGTTCATGTTAACAGAGGTACTGAAAGTTTTCATTATGTATCAATGCAAGCAAAACAAACTTATTTCAACTTGTCTTCATGACAAACAAACTGGAAAATATTGTTTCACATGCAGGGAAATTTACTTACTGATCTACCATATAAAGCTGACTTACCAAATTTTGGCCCAGCATTCAGAGATTTCTTCCCTTCAGACGTGCTACTAGTGCTGCTTGTAGTTGACAGCGTGGGTGAAGGATGTCGTTTCCTAGGCGGTTGGACTTGAGGTACGACAGGCATAGCCATTGGTACAGCAGTTGTTGGCTCGCATTCTAAGGACATTGTTCTGAGTTTCTCTTCATCGGAAATTACTTTTAAGTTGGCTAGATAAGTTTTCACCCTTCGCACCATTTGAGCCTGTGTAGAAAATAAAACAAATTTGAAAATTATTAGCTTTACAATGGAATAATAAGCTGATTTATTAATGAAGTGATACTTCAAAACAGATTTAACTACAACAACTGAAATTAAGTGGTTTTCATTACCATAAAACTTAATTTAATAGTTTTAGCAATGTAAGGGATTGAGTGGAGAAGTGCGAGAGTGAGACATATTTGGAACAGATTGGGCACCAAGGACCCAGGCGGTCTGTAGTTGTGCCTGTTGCTGGGAGAGTTGATGCAGCAGAGCAAAAGGCATGCAATGTTAGCATCTGCAGTTAGGCGCATGTGAGTTATCGCCAGCGTTTTGGCGGATGATTGAGCAATGTAGGAGAAGCGCATCCTGTTGCTGTGCTACATGGCGCTATATCTTGCGTTGCTGGGTCACCAGTATGTGATATACGGATGAATCATTCCTAGTGGGGCCAGAATCTTGTAAATCTAGGAACCAGACCTTTGGAATGCTAACCCAGTACTTAACCGCAAAACCAAAAGGAGCTCAAGGTTCCAGGGCAAGTTGGGTGATGTGCTGTCTAAAGTCGTCTCAGAAGTTTAAGGCCAGTTAGAAAAGAGAAAGGCTTTTTCAATAGTTTTGCATTTTCCAAGTAGGAAAAATAACATAGACATCATATATTTTTAAGTATTATAGCTACTTTTTCATTTTGTAAAAAAATAACTTTATTTTAGTTAAAAAAAATCAATGTTTCCATTTTTTTCTAAAAATAACTTTTCCCAACAGCTTCAAATTTTCTGGAAATTGTGTAGCTCTAGTCACGTGCATGCAGAGCAAAGTGAAATAATTACTTTTACCCACACACTGATTTACTTATTTAATCATCATTCCATTAATTTATTTATTTACTTCTTCATTCTTTCATTTATTAATAACATAACTAAAACTTTAATTAGTATCAAAATCTTTTTTTAAACCTATTTTTGTAATATTTTGTTGATTTAATGTTATTATACAGTTCAGGTTAATGTTATAATGCAGACATGTGGATATAAGAAATTTATATGTTTGTACTCAAAGTATGACCTAGGTTTAATGAATGTTTAAAAACAAAAAAAAATATATGCTAGTTTCTTTGGATGATTTTCAAAACAAAACAGACTTTTACACATGTAGTGTTACTCTTTTTTTAATGTTTTTTTTTTTTTTTGGTACCCAAAATTGAATTGTTTTGCAAAATTACAAAATGCTCCCTAAAATAATTATGAATGCTTTTCAAAGCTTGTCAACCATGTACATGAAATAACCAAGTTTTTTTTTCTCAAATTCAGTGCCCCTTTCTGCCTACTCGATTTTTTATAAGTTTGATTAAACAAAAGAAAAAATGAAAAAATAAGTATCCAAAAGCTACAAATCAATATAATACCTCTTCAAACATTTTCTTTGGATTGGGCTGTGCTGTGCTCTTTTTTCTTTTCTTGACTGTAGCAGCATTAGTTGTAGTAGCAAAACTATTTAGAGATGCCATAGCAGCTGTAGGATGTGCCCCTCCAATTTCTAACATATTAAATAAGTCCTAGAAATATTAAAAAATACAATGATGCAAATGGGTCCAAAACCAACAGTTAAAAGAATATAATAATTATTGTAATCCTGAAATCCAGTTAACATGTAAGGAACTAAACAAACAAAGGCAGCAGGTAGGAAATTCAGAGGGAAATGAAATTAAAAAGAGTTCAAGATGGTTTTCAACAAATAAACATTTTTTTTAAAGTTAAATTTAGAATATTTACAAATAGTTTGCTTAATTTTTGTTAAGCGCAAAAAAAAAAAAAAAAAAAAAACATTTTAATCCAAACTTTATACCGAAACTAAGCAACGTAAATTTACAAAATATGTGAGGTTGTTTAAACTGCTTAATAGTTTAACACTTATAACAAGCGAATTTAATGAGAGAAGATTTAATGGGAAAATCAAACGTACATTGTTGGTACAGTGTCAAGTCCATAGGAGCATAACTGGATTTTAATGAGCAAGACAGTGATTTGAGAAAATTTAGACTTTCTTTCTGCTGACATGAAGAGTTGTTAAAACCATTTACAACATTGCTTTCCCCTTTTTTATACTGTAGAACAGGGCCGTATTTAAGAGGAGGGTTTTTAGAGTTTAAACCCCCTTTGAAATTTTCAAAACTATTCTAAAAAATGCTTTTTATCATATTTTTTTGCTGAAAAAAATAATTTTTTTTACATTTTTCAATGTTATTTAACAATTTTAATTATTATTGTTGAATAAGTACAAATTCAGTGCTTTATCAGCAGTGTTTATTTTTATGATAGTTATTGTGAATATCATTTCTTAAAAATAATACAGCACTTTTCTGCAAATTTTGAGCAACGCTAACAAAAGCACCAAAATTCTTTAAAGTTGAAAGTGCTCAGCACTTCATTGAAAACATTTTCAAAGCGTCATAAAATATAAGTTTAAGAAGTATTACTTCAAATGAACCTATATGAGTAAACACATATATTCTTTTGAGTTGTTGAAAAGACATCAATTTTTAGTGTGATAAGGTACATGGTACAAGAAACCATGTAGTGTACACTGCACACATCAAAATTTCCCCTTCATCTAACAGACTAGCCTTTTTTAACATTTACTCATGCTTATGCCCTTAAAGCAGCACCCCTTTCATTTACATAACCTAATGCAACAAAAACTAATTGACATGAAATTTAATTTGACTGATAGTGTAGATTTTGCTAGAAATGTGTTTTGTAAAACCCTAACCGAAACAAAAATCTGGTCTGCTGTAGAATATTTTTTGCTTTCACTGTATCTTGTATGAATGACAAGAAAAATGTTGTACTTCTAATGAAAACATAAAAAGAAAAAAATCAGCAATAAAGTTCTAACTTAACGTAGCAAGGATAGGATTTAAATTTTCATAATTGTAAAAGTAATGACTTTCTGTATTTTATTAATTTTTTTTTTCAAACAAAAAAATAAGCAAGCAATTTTAAAAAAACATATGTAATTTTTACCCTTTCTTCTTTTATATGACAAAGTAAAGAACTCTTCATTAAGATTGTTATAACGTAAAAATGTATCAAGTAAAGTCATATTAGACGTTCAGATAAAAATTTCCTCTGGAATTCAATGTTAAATTAAGAAATATTGTGTTTTGAAAACATTTATGTCTGAAGAGCTAGTGTCTTGATTATAAAAAGGGAGGAAATAAATAAGCACTGTAAACAAGTAGTCTTATTTGAGTGAGATAAGTTGAACATTCAAAATGAGAAAGAAACTAGCATGCAAGCACACTGAACTATACAGATTGCAATGCATTCTCCTATGCTAACGCTTTGCTGTCATTAATTTTGTAATTTAAATAGTGGATCATCACATCAAATTTTCCATAATTCTTCCCACATTGGAAAAAATACTTATAATTCATCCACATTTTATTGGATTAAAATGAGAGATATAATGCATAATGAAAATGGCACAGAAGATTTAGATCTTTAATCCTATCCTAAATTTTTTGGTTTTCAAAAAAACATCATTGCAATAACTTTGGAAGTTGTTTCTTCCACCAAGAATATAAATGTGCGAATGTTTTTTACTTTAAGGCTTGAGAAATATTTTCTTTTTCTATTAATAATTAACTCTATGCCTTGTAAGAGAATAGTCTATTTTTTCTGATGAATGCAAAAATTCTAAAGAGGGAAGTTTTGTTTTGATTTAGAAGCAATTCATTTTAGTGGCAACCTAATATCAAAAGAAATTTTCGTTAGAATATCATAGCTTTTACATGTGTACATTTTTTTTAAACATTTTTTTACAGCAGGAAATTATAATTTGACTTTTTTTCTCCTTGTTGATTTGAAACTGTAGCAATTTTGATAAACAGGCAAGGAGAGAACACTACCCTTGTATTAATTTGTCCTAGCTTAAATACAGTAATGCCAACGGAAACTAAGAAAAAATTGAAAAAAAAAAAAAAAAGAATCTTTAATAATAACCATAATTATTTATATACATGTTTTTTAAATCATCCAAAAGTTTTAAAATGCATTCAGGGAGGGAGGAAAAGACTGCAGGGGAAAAAACCTATATAAATTTTTACTTTTTACATTGAACAAAAAATATTCAGATATTGCGTTTGATTTAAAATCAATATGTAGTTATACTACTTAAACATTCACTATCAGTAACCTATTTATGGATCATTTCTACTTACATAGGGTGCAGAACACATGTTCATCAGTTGACGAACTTCTTTGGCAATCATTCTCAATTTTTCAAAGTTGACCTACAGAAATATACAAATGATATTTTAATTTTTACACTTCACTTTCCATTTCACATAATTATGTAAATATCAACTTCATATCATTCAGGATAAAAAATAATAGGGGCATGGGAGGGGGGGTTGAATGGGATTAAAATGGAAGTTAAAAGGAGAAAAATATTTTTGAAGAACATATATGTACATTATGTACTAGAGTTACCCGCCACGCCTTTGACTGTGGTAAAATGTAAAGGTTTTCACCAGTGTCGATGTATTCATAGTGCACAAATTAAAAAAACAAAAAGCATTAAATATAATGTTACAATGTAGCGTATTTTTACCAGCGTTTATTAGGAAAAAAAAATATCAGCGTTATCCTCGCAAAATTACAATGTTCAAGCTCTAAAATTGTGAATACAAAAACATTCTCGCTTGACGAGATTTACCATGCTTAACAGAGACAATTTTTCTAGCTATTTTCGATTTTAACGAAATTCTTGTTTCAGCTAATGACCTTTATTATTTACTTGATGATTTATTTTATTTGTTGCAATTAATTTTTAATTTTGTCGAACATCATGAGAAATAGTTATTAAGTCGAACACGCTCTCAAAATAGGCAAGAAATTTACCATCATTGTTTTCATATTTAACATCTTACTAAAATATAGTTGGCACATTATTTCACTTTCAACTATTAATCAAATGTGTGAAATTATAAACAAAAAAGGGACAATTTCGGTGATTGGAATTCTGGCTATCTCTCTCTATTGGCATCAAATCTTTGCCCCCAATTCATGCGTTAGGGAAATCTCACCTTCGCAAACGTAAACGAAGATTCACCAAAATAAAATAATAATAGCCAAGCAAGACAGATTCCCAATTATCGAAATGTTCCCTGGTTTCGAGGAACGTTAATCATATGAGCAAAATTAGACATAAAAATGAACATTACCATTTGATGTTATACAAATAAAATGGAAAGTTCAAGAAGTAAATTAATAAATTTGTATGGAAAACCGTATTGGAAAAATGGCATGAAGAATTTTTTTCATAAATAATCTGAGTAAATCAAATAAAGGAGAGGAAATTTATTGCTCAAAAAACAAAATAAGTTTCACGAAAATTAAAAAACGAAATATTCATTAGAAGAAATGAATAAAACAAAGTTGAAAAGCAAATTACTTCGAAAACTAAACAATGTGCGTGCACATAAGAAATCTGCAATTGACTCCACTTAAATTCAAAAAAACACTTTTTTGGAGTACGAAAACAGGGAGTAATAAGTTTTTAATTGTCTAATTTTAGTTTAATTTTAATAAATCTAGGGCAAATTTAAAAATTTCGGCGACGAAGTGCACACTATCAGTATGCAGATAATCGTACGTTGCGTAAATTTTCCAGGAGAGAGTTTGACCCACAGCCCATGATGTCATCAAACTTTGATTTTACATATATAGATTTTTGGGGAAACATTTTTCAAAAAAAAAAAAAAAATCCCAAAGGACAATACTGGAAGACCTCACTAAGAATTGTTAATTTCTAACTCTAAAATACAGCATCAAATCATCATGCAGTAAAATATAATTTCTATAGGAGGAATGTTAGAAGTCATTCCAAGTTGTCAAAAACTGTCCTCATATGACTATCTCCATTTTTGATGAATTTCACAGCCAGCAATGTGCTCATGCCTTTGAAACTAACATATGCAAAATTTTCAGTTTATAATATCCAAATCCAGAGGGTCTGGGATCCCATACATAGAGTTCCAAAATGCTGTGACAGCTTTGAAAAAAATTGGCATGTCTCAACTCACCTGTAAGAAAACTTAGCACTGAAAGCCCTAAATTTCGGGAAGTTAAGAGTACTTTTTGCTAATAATACATTACTACAAAATGTGTGAGCTTAAGCTCATTCAATTTGTGCAGCACGGATATAAATACTTAATAGCACTCAACACTGAAATTGTTGTCATTTTAGGTTGTCAAACAAGCTGTTTTCAATAGCTAATGGGAAATAAGCGGAGAATATTTATGGCTTATTAAACACCTTATAGCTAAGAAATTTCACAATTAATGGTTTTCACAATAATATTTTTCAGGGCTTGTTAAGTAAATAAAATAACTCGTCAAGAACCAAAAGGTAGCCAGTCCCCTAATGATTAAATAAATTTGCTTAATTTTTGTTTCCTTTTAAATTCAGTTAATATACTGATATACAGAAAATAAACAACGTTACAATGCACAAATGAGCAGGGATACTGCAGACACGTGTTTCGGCGTTACAAGGAACGCCTTTATCAATGCAAAAAAGTTGTGAGCTTTTACATTTCAAAACTGTGAATTTACAACTAAGAACAACCCTCTTAACAATTTAAACAAAAAATAACTTTAGGCAGAAACCCAGTACTCAGCGCCAAATATTAACCCTGAAACATACTTTTAGCTAATAATAATTTATTAAAATTATAGTAAAAATAATTAGGAAATTGTACCTCTTTTGCAACATTCTATTATTAAGTTTATTCATGACAAAGTATCAAATTCAAAAAAGTTCTTACCAAATTATCTACAAAAGTATCATTTCCCAGATGAATAAATGTTAAATCTTTCTTTACAACAGGATAAAATGGAATCTAAAAGATGGAAAAAAAAAAAAACCTTGTAAACATACTTTAAATATTTGAAATACAAAACAAAATGTTGTAGAAGGAAGTTTAATTAATAGAAAATTAATAATTATATGTATGTTTCAAACTTATGCACAGAACGGCACATGAAACTAAGAAAATAACTTACGATAGGAGGTTGCGTATGTTCACTATTTAAGAGATTTCGATATTTACACATATTTCTGGAAGGATCCATTAAGTCTTGTAAATCCTAAAAAAATCAAAAACATATGCACAATTAAGGATAAAACACAATTTTCAAAAAAAAAAAAAAGACTAGGTAATTTTATTTTTATTAAGAAATTTTCCATCATATGCAATAACTTTGGCTAACATCAAACTTATTTGAGCAGATATATGTGAAAAATGTATTATTAAAGTATGAGTAAAGCAATCCAGTAACATTATATAGGGCTTTCGACATCAAGCCAAAGGTGATAAAATCCTAAGTTCGAGGAAACAAACTGTAAATTTATAAAAATATTGGCAAAAAGGAAATTCTTCAAAACTTTCACAGAAAAAAAAAACCCAATGATTCTCAAAATGATGTCAAAGGATTGTTAAATATACCGCTAGAGAAAATAAACCCTGCAAATCAAGTGCTTTCTTTATCTTAACTTCATGCAGAACCTTCAAAACATAAGTACAAGTGATTGGATTTCATACACTGGCGGGAAAAAAAATCCCAACACCAAGAAAGACTTGTGTTAGATAAATGAAATTTGGTAGGCGTGTTTATACAACTGAAAGACGACATCGATTGAAATTTCGTGTTCCGCGCATAAGTGTAGCGCAGCTGGCGTCACTCAGAACATGCAAATAAGGCTTGTTTTAAAAGCGTGTTGTGAAGCTCGTGTGTATTATTTTTCCGTGAAATTGGACGAATTGCGTTCATGTTAGCCAGGAATACCTTTTAAGAAGACGAAGAAGCCATTATCAACAGCTCACCGAGTTTAAACGAGGTCGTAAAAATTGGCTACGAGAAGGTAGATTTTCATTTCGCGATATTGCAGAAAGACTTGGGTGTGAATGTTTCCATCATGCATGATTATTGGAAGCTATGGGCAAGGGATGGTACTGCCTCAAGAAGATCGAGTTCGGAGCTGCCACGTGGCACGACTGAGAAGGAAGATCGCCGAATCTTGCGTAAGGCTGTGGCGCATCGTACTGCATCTGCGGCTGACATTCGAGCTGCAGTTGGTACCGTCGTGAACCAAGGAACGGTAAGAAACTGTTTACTTCAAGGACAGCTCTGAGCCAGGCAGCCTGTAGCCGGTATTCCGTTGACTGCAAACCATTGCCTTTTCCGACGGTAGTGGTGCCACGACAGAGCTCACTGGAGGTCGGAGTGGATATCTGTTGTAATTTTTGATGAAAACAGATTCTGAATTAGTGCCAGTGGTGGCTGTATATTGGTCAGAAGGAGGCCAGGGGACCGCCTGCATCCAAGCGATCTACGGCTTAGACACACGGAACTCACACCTGGAGTTATGGTCTCTGGAGCAATTTCCTACGACAGCAGGGGCATTCTTGTGGTTATCCCAAACTCACTGACTGAAAATTTGTTGTCAGTCTGTTAATTTAACCAGTAGTACAGCCCTTCATGAGTAGCATTCAAGGGGGCGTTTTCCAGCTGGATAACGCTCACCCTCACATTGCTGCTGTAGCGCAATGTGCTCTACAGAGTGCTGACATGTTACCATGACCTGCAAAATCACCAGGTCTGTCTCCAATTGATAACGTATGGGATATCATGGGATGGCACCTCGAGCATCATCCACAGTCAGCAATGACGGTCCTAGTATTGACACAGCAAGTGCAACAAGCATGGAGCTCCATACCACAAAGTGACATTCGGCATCTGTATGACATAATGCATGCACGCTTGCAGGCTTGCCTTCAAAATTCTGGAGGTTACACCCTCTATTAAATTAACATAATTTCACATTTGCAAAGCATTTTCTTGAGCTTAAATTAGCCAGTGATCTTGTACATTTAATCAATTAAACATGTTAACTAGACAATTGCATTACCCAAATTTCATTACTCTATGGCAATTTTTTCTTGGTGTTGGGATTTTTTTTTTCCGCCAGTGTATTTTTGAAAATTATACTTTGTTCTCGGATTCATTAAAATTACTCTTTGGCTAAAAGTTTTAAAAAAAATGGCTAACAATTTAAAATCCCTAGTGTGGGCCCTGATGAGGATCTTGTAAAAATTCTTGTAACAAACTTTTTAAATTTCATTTTGACTACTAACTATATTTAATTTTCACAGAGACAAATTTTCATCCATAGAAAAATAGATTGCACATTTCATTTATAGACAAAATATGAAACAAGTAAAGAATTGTAAAATTACTTACTGAAAACATTTTTTGATATTTGGTCGGAAGTTTTTCCCAGGTCATTCTAAGCCTTGAAACAGCACCATGTCCTAAACCACTTAGTATGGCAAACATGGAATTAAAATTTTTGCAAACTTTACACTGTTCTGTAAAAATTAAAATTCCAGTATTAATATGGATTTTCATGTAGCACAATAGACAAAACTTAAGTATAGTACCGAAAACTTAATGAGAAAATTAAACATGCTACAATATAAGCTAGGAAATATTTCAAGACGGTAATTTACATGGTTTGAAAATATTGGTGGATCTTTTTTTTCCTTTGTATGTACTTCAACTACAGAAAAACAATGTTGGAAGCGAGGCGAAATTTAGAAATAAAAGGATGTAAGAAACAAAAAAACCTTTTTCTGCAGGTTTAGGAGCATCATTCAAAACATATAACTTCAAATTTGGGAACATTTGTATGCTGACAGAACACAGATTAATTTTTGAAATGCTCTTCAAGCATTCAAGCGCCAAATCAATAAACCTAAGATGACGACTCTGGCTAACTTCTTTTTTACTTCCTTTCACGTAGTAAAGGAAGTACTGTAATTACAAAAAAAAGTCACTCAAGTTTCAGTCTAAATTTCTATTTTGTTCAACACCTAACCTGAGATTACAGCACTGACTAACTTTTTTTTTACTTCCTTATACATAGTAAGGGAAGAATTGTAATAGCAAAAATATCCATTCAAATTTCGGTCTAGATTTCTATTTTGTTCACTCCAGAATGAATGCTAAGTTGTTTTTTAATTATATACGTGCATATGTACCTACAAATATACAATCAGCCGAAACATCCATTTCAACCATCCCCAAGTTATTTATCACAAGTTTTCTTGTGACGCCTGTATGTACATATGTATGCATCTCGCATCACTCAAAAACAGTAAGGCAAAGAAAATTCCAATTTTGCATGTAGGTTCCGAGTGGGGACTAGTTGCGCACCTTTCCTCATGGTTGCATTTGAATGTTCCAAAGGGGGTGTGATTCCTAGCTGTTCAATTTTAAAAACAAATAAAAAACAAGAGCTAACAAGTAGAAAATTACAAAAAATTTTGACATTTGACAGCTATCACCTTATATCTGCTTGACTACACATTTCATACAATTAGTTATTTATATGATTGTTTAAATTACTGTAGCATTTTAATACTTGCTATTCAGAACATAAAAAGTAGGAGACTTTTTCCATAGGCTGAGCCATAGATTCCCAATCGGTAGTTCGTGAACCTCCAGGGGTTCTCAAGAGGTATTAAGTGTGTTCGTGAAAATATGGACAATGACGGAATTTTAATATGCTTGTTTGAGATAAAGTTTTAAGTGCAAGCATTTCTTTGTAATAATTTATTCATTTATCTCTTGCACCTTCAATACTACTCATATGAAAATGTTAGCATACTTGCTGGTGCATTTCTTATATTCAGGGCGAGGACTGCTGATGGTCTTAGAAAAAGGTGAGAAAGGTGACAAATTTTAAAACAAAGGTGACTAAAAGGTGACAAAAAAGTAACTAAAAGGTGACCAAAAGTAATTTGTTAAGAATTCAAAAAGAAGAAAACGGTTGTCCTTTTTTCTGACTTTCACCAAAATAGCCTCTACATACTATTTTAAAAGACTTAGATTCTGAACATGAATATGATAGGGCTGGAAGTAACAAAATAAACTGTTTTAGGACATATTTTTAAAAAACTTTCAGTGTAAACTCTATGTTATGTTCAAAGATTTTTCTTTAAAATCAATTAAATTAACACCTGAAATTATAAAGTAAAGATAATGACAATGTATTTAATGAACATATTTTTTTTTCATATTTTTAATAGCTCATTGCAAAATTATCGGCATTCTTTTTCTTGTTTCTTTGTAAATACAAAGCATAAATGTTCACTAAAAAGTATTGATAATAGAAAATGTTTGAATGAGTGAGAAAATAAAATTTGAAAAATCAGAAACTTTAATTGAAGCAAAATGATAACAACTTACAAGGTGAAAATAAAATAATGTTGAAGTACAAAACTGAAGATATTATTTCCTATGAATAAAAGTGTAATGTTTTTGCTTGGGGGAGGGGGGGGGTGTTCTGAAAATATACAACAGCATATGTCCAATACTGAAGAGAGAAAAACTTTTATATCATATTTTAAGTCTTGTGAGCACTGAGCTGTGAAAATGTTTATTTTTTCTTTTTAATTTTATCAAATCCTTACATACATCAGCAAAATTACATGTTAAACTTATAAAAAATTTCTTTCCAATGCATTAGTAATTTATTTTTGCTGTGAGAGCTACAAAAAGTAATTTTAAATGGAGTTATTAAAAAATCATAATAACTAATGTTATTACAAAAAAAGTTTAAAAAATATGTAAAATATTTCAAGGATACAGAAAAATTGAAACCTTACGCATGACACGCAATAATAGTTTTAAAATTTTAACTCAAACATTAGAGAATGTTAAAATTCACACACAAAAAAAAAATTACAAAATTTTCTACTGAGTGACCACCAGAAAATATTCATTTATTTCATTAAAAAGCGATTTCCAATGTTGGCGGTTCATTTCTGAATTTCTACCAGTCGTGGAAGGAAAAGCAATTGTGTCAACTAATATGTCACAGCGAGCTATCACTTAGCAAGAGTGCTTAGCAACGATTTTATTGAAATTTTGAAACTTTACATTATTTTTTTTTAACTGAGAGAGTTATAAAGAATAGTAATAAAAATAGTATGCAGATTTGTGTAAATGCAGATTTGTAATGTGGAGGGGGGCACACATTAGAGGTCAAGACATTGAAAAACTGGTTCCCTTAAACCTACCTCTAACATTGTGAACATAGTTGATACTCAGTACTATCAGAAACTGAAATATATTATTCGGGATCATCAGTGAATCTTAAATAATAAAATTATCTTAGCAGGAGTCAAAATTGTGCATTTCAAATATAACGTTTACAAAAAAGTTTTACATTATGAAAAATAATAAGAATCTCCAAAGTTTGAAAATAACAACTTGAAATAAACGTAATAATATCAAATAGACTATCAATATTTGTAAAAAAAAAAAACACAGCAATATTAAATGTAAAAAGCACATAGTAATAAATCACTTCTGAAAATGAGAAAAAAAAATATCTGTAAATTAAAAGAAAAAAAGATGTTTCCCACAAATAACTTCTTTCTTCCTGATATTTTCTTTTTTGCATTACATTTTTTCTGCAAATTAAAGGGTATTTTTCCAATTATGCCTTACACACATGCTTCAAGGTCAAAGAGACTTGCAGTATGGCATAGAAAAAGCATTTGTTAGAACATGAAACTAAATTTGAAAAGGGGTAAAATCAGCAGCCAGTTTTTTCTTTGTGGAAGGTGGGGGGTACAGCAGAAAAGAGATAAGAACATAACAGTAAAGATAAGAACTTTGACCCTGTTTTTCCCCCTATCTCTATGCAAATCGCCAACAGAATTTTGTTTCAAGAACAAAAAAAAAAACCCTGCCAAATATCCTTGGAACAGGTGCACCTGTTTTTTTGTTTCCTCTTGAAACTTTTAAACAGTTTCTTCTGAAAGGTTTTGTTTTGTGAATGAGCCACAGTTGAAACACTTTTTTTAATGGTTGAATGACAGATTTTTGCTTTTTTTTTTTTCAAAATTCCATTTATTTTCAAGTAAGAAAAAGAATATTCATACTTTTCAAAAATTTTATGAATCAAAAATGGATTTATCTAAAACCCATTTCAAGAAAGGTTTAAAAAGGTGACTAAAATTCCAAAAGGTGACAAAAAGTGACCAAAATTTCAAAAGGTGACTAAAGGTGAGAAAGGTGACCGAGTCCTCGCCCTGTATATTTAAAAGTAAAGCCTGTCAATACAAGGTGTGGAATTTACTATTTGGATTGAGAATGGCAGGATTGAAGCCATACTGAAAAAGTTAAAACTTTTGAATACAAGGTATTCAAATGAAAGCATATAAATGCATTGGTTTTCTCTGTCGATTTTCTTGGAAAACTCTATTAAACTTGGAGACATATGTGAGAGCTTGAAACATTTTTACAGAATTTTTGATGATTAATTTCCTTAGCATTTGAGAGCAACAACACATTACTTGGACTGCAATTTACTTTAAGGATAATTGTTTAAAAAAAAGAAATAGCGGTTAGGAACCCAAACTACCACAAGGAGTTCAAAAAAATTAGCTCAGAAACATTCCTGGAGAGCTTGCAGCATGGCAAGTTGCCCAGGAGAAAAATTACTACACTTTTGAATAACGTTTCTGCGTGAAAAAGATTTTGAAAAAACAGAGGTAAGTACAGACACCAATTAAATGTTGCATCTGATGTAAGAATGAAGCAGACAGATAGTTGAGCCAAACTTAGAGCTTTGTTTCGCAACCATCTCACTTTAAGAGTTTTTACAAAATTAACTGAAGCTCAACAAATAATACTTACTGGGTTTGTTTTTTGTTAAATTTGTTTGCACTTCCTTTCTAGCAGTCATTTTAGTTTGTAGCACTGTTTGTACTTCTACTATTTGCAATTATACTTTTATTCTTGTTATGAACTATTGCGTGCACAACATCCAACTAAAAAATTCTCCCAAATTTATTGAATGAGTGCGTATGTGTTTTTGCTAGTTACAAATAATTTACTATGCAAGGGGTTCGTAAGGGAAAATAGTTTGGGAGCTGCTGGTCTAAGCTGAAGCTTTTCATTCACAACTTTTAAAGAAAATATTTACCTTTTAAGCTGGTATTTAAATAGCTGGTAGTTTATCTTTATGTTAGCTTTTTTTCACCCCCTTTCTTCACTTCAAAGGCTTACTTGTAAATAATATTTGACATACATTGCTAATATTTTCTGGGTGCATTATGAATAAAATTTTACTGGTCTTGCAGATATTTTCCCATAAGTATTTTTTGACTATGCACATGCATAGTCACCATGACTAATTTAGATAAAGTAATAAAAAAGAAAAAAAGTTGTGCATACATTTCAAGTATGTTGAAGAACAACCAAATATAACTATGGGTTTTTACAAACATAATTTACAGCACATTTTTTTCTTTAAAATTTTAAGAATATACTAACTTGCAACTTTGATAAACTGCTTAACAATTCTCATTCTTCGGATTAATTGATGTTCAGCACATACTTCAGTAACTACCCAAAACATCTCTCGATTTACCAACTGAAAAGACAATTTTTAAAAATAAAACAACAAATACCCTAAATAGTATAGAAGATATAATAACACTAAGTTCTGGAAATTGTTGAATATTTAAACACTAGTATATTTCAAAGTGGTTATTATTATTTTTTAACATAAGGTTGTAAATATATTTAAAATATTGCCTGTTTATAACTATTGCATGAAAATTGAAATGTAATAATGTGATCAGATAAACATTGCATACGGCTGCATCCAGATATATATTTAATACCACAGATAAGCATATAAAACACACATAAAAAATTAAGGATGAGGCTCACAAACTGAATCAGGAGTGTAAGAATGAAGGCTTTCACGGCCGGAGTGAATACTAGTTACGGATTTCGGGCTGTTGTGCCGTGGTCTGAATGGCTTTAATCCATATGTTTCGATCGCAACTGCGGCGGTCATCAATCAACGACACCCACTGAAGATGACCGCCGCAGTTGCGATCAAAACATATGGATTAAAGCCATTCAGACCACGGCACAACAGCCCGAAAAACTTGAATCAGGAGTATTATCACATTTTGTATTTCAAACAAAAATTTAGCATCGTGGAAAATGAAAGGGTTCAAATTTTTGATTACATTATAAAATACAAGATGCCTAAATGTAACTTTTTTGAAAGAAAAAAAAGAGAAGCATACTTTAAAATCTTTCATGCCTCTAAATTAAGCACCAGTTTACCAAAACATTTGAAGCACAACAAAAGTTTCGTAAATAATAATTTTAAGAAAATAAAATAAATAAGCCCTTAAGCTAATGTTAACAGCTTAGTATTAGTAAAAACCTAGTAGGATATTTACAAACAGGAAAAAAAAAATTAAACAATTAAAGCTTAAATAATACAGCAGGTGGTGTATATTAGAGTGAACTGTATAAAATGACGAAAGATTTCAATACTAACCTCAGCAAACTTTGATAATTGTGGAATTCCATACTTAGAGCTAACTTCAAATAAGTCATCTATGTATTCAGTAGGTTCAATTTGTCTAAACGTACTAAAATCTTCTAATGTTAACTGTGTGGCTACTTCCACACTATTTAGCTGTAAGAAGTGCACTTGACTGTCACGCAAAAGCTCCTAAAATTAAGCAGGCGATTAATAGAAAAAATAGAGTTGTGTCACAGGTACATTACAGCGACAAAAGTTTACTACTAAATGCTTTACAAATAAAATATATATTAAAAAACAACCACCTATTAACAATGTTTTACTTCCATATTATAATACCATTGTACTACAAATTATGTATATAAAATTCATTAACAGTTCTCTTACTAAGTATACTCACTCAGTGTAAGATTTTGGAACTAATAAATGCTCTTCTAAATTGTTATTTTGGCAAAACAATACTCCAACAGTTTTGAGCAGATAATACAAAGGGTAGATCTTTTTTGGAAACACATTTTTAGTTAAATTCAATTATTTAGCTTCTTGTTAATATTCAATTCATTGAAAAAATGTAATTTTTTATTTATAAAAAGTTTTACAAAAGGAAATTATAGAGGAAATTTAATTATTTATGCTTATAACTGTTTGAAAATGGAAAATAAAGATTTTTTCACAAAATAAATTTAAACATGTGTGTAACAATACTAAATAAGTTAATAGAGCTGAAAATTTTAAACTTTGTACCTTCACCATTTGCAGCTAGTGTTTTCTACTATGACAACTCTTTATTTTACTTTACTTATACAACTGGGTCTTGAAAATTAACCACCTTTAAACAATGGTAACCTCTGAAAGATTGCAGTAAGTTAACGAACTAAACAAGCTTCGAACGTGTATACTAGAGCTGATCTAAAAAAGGAATTCTAACCAACGTTCACTCATAGCTGTCGCTATAATAGTTCACTGATTTTCTAAGAATACGCCTCTCCCCATTTCCTTTTTTTAAGTTGCAATTACTATTTCTACAAATTCCAGCTATTAAAAAAAAAAAAAAAAAAAAAAAAAAAACTGCTTATTATTATCACACAAAATTCTTTCACATGCTGGATGTGACACTAAGCCACGCCTGTGACATAACATATGACTCTTTTGTTTCCTAGTCTGAGCGATACTCAATCAAACTAGTTTCAAACATAAACCTTATTTACGGAAAGTTGGAAAGTTATCATTTTTACATGAACCTTAGTGAAAGAATATTTATTTTTCTAGTGGAGTGAGTATTGCTTCTCACCATGTACAGAGAAAAAGCGTTCCCCAGGAACTGGGACTTATTCTCTACATACCTACATACAACATCCCTACCAACACATGGCATTACCACTTTCAAATAAAGGCAACTGACCTCTGACGATATGAAGTGGACAAAGAATATAATTTAAGCAATAGTATCTCAGCTAAATAGATAAAGAAAAAAGCAAGGAATAAACTATTTCTTTTAGTGTTAAATATAAAATCAATATTTAGTAGCTTTTTAAAATAATTAAACTTATCCACTTCAATTTTCTGTGAGATAAATCTTTGCTTATTATGAGGGTTACCTCTATAAAGAGCTGTTTCTCCGACACGCTGATTGAAGGTTTTACAGAAACACTGTTGATGATTGAATTACTGTGGTGTAACTATTTTAAGTAGGTACTTCCTGAAGTCTGAATCTATGACTATTCTGCCGTGCTAAGCGCAAAAGTGGAATAAGCAGTTTAGCTCAAACTGAGATATAACTTTTTAAAGTTTTGCGCCACCATGTATTTGATTCAGGTGATACTTTTTCAGAATTATTTTAAAAATATTTTCCGTTCTCAAATGACCGTATAATTTTGTATTTAGGTAAAATATGTCACAAAGAGCCACCTGGTGGCGATAACTGAATTTTGTTAAAAAGTGCAGATATGACTTTTGTGCTTAGCACGGTAGTATTAACAAACTATTAAGTTGAAAGTAACATGCTATGTCAAAACATTTAATAAATTTAAATACTTGCAATGGTGTATTTTGCTAATTAAAATTTTTTTTTTGTTGTTTTAATTGCTAAATGAAATAAGCATAAAATGAGAATTTTAAGGAACTGTAGAGTTAAAGGGCATCAATATTAAGGAAATAAACAATGCTTACACTGGACAATTTTAAAATGACAAGCAAAAAAAGTGATGACTTCAAATCAATAATACTTGTACATTGGAGAAGTTAAATTCAAATCTTACTGTAGCTAATTCATCAGGAACAAGAGGCTCTGTTGAAGAATTATTCTTCAAATAATAACGACTGCTCAAACCAATCCTTTCAGCTAAATTCTGTAGCTGATCTGGCAATCGACGTTGCTTAACAACACCACCATCCCCAACAGAAACTTCTCGCAATGAATAATTACTAGAAAAGGAGAAAAAAAACTCTTAAATATCTTAAAAGAAAGCTATCAACTTGATTAGCAATCATACAACAAAACCAAATACTAACCTACTAGGATCCGATATGCCAAATTCTCGTAATGACAACATGACTACTTCCCTAGCAGTGGTTTCCTAAAAAGTAGAAGTATTGATTTAATAGCCTGGTATTCATTGAACAACAAGATTAATCTTCATAAGTATACACATCTAAAAAATTAACTTGTTCATACAATTCAGAAAATAAATTAAATAGATCTAAAATATTTGACAAATTTTTCACAAATCCAGTTATTAATTAACAAACAATTTTTAATATATGCATTCAGTTTCAAAGGATTCAATAGTAAAAAAAGGGAATCTTAAGAAGTAAAAAGAACTACATATTTTATTAACAAACTATTTTCAAAGTTTTGTGCATAGTTATTTTGAATTCTCAAGTCAAGGCATAAAAACAGCAAAAAAAAAAAAAAAATCTTTAAATTAGTTTTAAAAAGCTAAAAAATACGCTTTTAGATGCACTTATAATGCATCAACAAGTTCGATAGTAACAAAGTTTATGTAATATATTTTAGCCTTAAGTATTAATAATAGTACTAAATATATTACTTTTATATTTGCAAAGAATGCAAATTTTATCTTTTATTCAGAGTTACATACAGACAACCCACAAGTGAAACTAATAAAAGCGTATTAATGACATAACTAAATAGTTTTAAGTAAAAGTACTTACTTTGTGAACAAGAAGGAACTTAAAAGTCTGGTCCGATTTATAAACTTTGAGAACATGCTCAGGGTAGTCGAGTGATAATGACTGTTCGTTTAAGGCAGTTAATGATGATAGATCAGGATTACTGTGACTATGATACAAAGTCCCACCTGCAGTTCGATGAGGTGAAGCTGTCCTTACATTTAACCCTCCAGATCCACCACTACTTCCACTGTGGATTGAATACAGGCTATCGTCAGAGCTATTCAACTGAGATTCACTGAAATCAAATACATGGACCATTACTCTTTTTACAGTTCCAAATTTTTATGGCATTATAAGAGCATATATGGCATTATAAGAGCTCCGGCATTATAAAGAACTTGTAACAGAAGTTCTGCATTAGATGCATGCAGAACTTCCATTTACAAGTTCCTTGCACATTGACTGCTAGCTATAATAGGGGCAAAGCTAACTTGGTAGCATTGTGAAGGCTATACAGATCCTAATCGAAACATTATGATTGTACCAGGTTAGGCTTGCCTCAACTATACTAGATTACTCAC